>JAATHB010000507.1:0-40992 GCA_014822075.1 Fusarium buharicum | reverse complement strand
CCCTCCCCTCTGGCTTACCTAGTGGACTCCATAGCGGGCCCCTCCCCTGTGTACATGGACCTACTTTCCTCCCTCGTTCCCCTATCGCCCTCTGCAAGGCCCTGGCCCCAGGCTACAGTAGCAACCCCTTGTCCCGTGTCCATAATCCCCTGCTCTCGCCTCTCCTGGTCTGGCTTCGCTTTTTTTTCTCCCTCCTATCTCTTCTTGGTCAACTCTTTTTCTCTTCTTTTTCCCCTCCTTTCTCTCCCCCCTCGTCAACGCCTTCGCCCATCGCTCGGCCTGTTCATCGCTATCCCTCGACGCCGTCTACTTCATATCGCGAATTCGACAAGCACCGCGCTGCTTTTCGGCTCCGTGTTGCTCCAAGCATTTGCGCCGCGTCGCTCGATTGTGTTGTTCAGCCGCCTCCTTTTTTATCTGACTACCTTCGTCTCATGACGAGGTAGCATTGTTGTCCGCTCAACTTCCACTCCTCTCCGGACAACATCTTTCGTCGGTTTCCTTCTAGGATATTTCGGCGACTGCCAGTCGTTACTTTCAATTGATTCCTCGGCCAGACCGTCAAAACCTACAAGCTATTGCATTAACTCCTCGATGTCGGCCGGCTCCACTACAGGTTAATTTCCGCAAACCACCTGTCTCACCTAATTAACAACACATCACTTCACATCGCATCACTTGACGCACATCCAGCCGCACAACTTCTTGCGACTCGATATATCCGCGGCCTAAGCGTGCCAGATTCTTCAGCCTAGTATGCAGCGGCGCCATTCAGTCACCATGGCCGCCCGCAACAACAACAACAATTCGCGAGGCCCATCGGGCAGGAAAATTGATCCTCTCCTCCCCTACTCTATCATCTCAGAAAAGACCAAGAAGCCCCGACTTCGGATGCGTTCATTCTTCGGTCCTTGCCATGCCCGACGAGTATTTACCTGGCTCCTCGGAGTCGCGTTCCTTATCACTCTGATTTTTGTCAAATCCAGGAGCTCTGGCTACAGCGTTGGGAAAATGAGTGGTACCAAGACTCAGCAGCCCATTGCGACCGCTACCGTCGTGAACACACAGGGCGAGACTGTTGTCATGCTCACTGGTGACATGGATGGTGACGGAAAGCTGGAGACTGTTCCTGAGGGCGAATATGTCACCGCCGACGAGAAGAAAGAAGTTGCCGCGCAGCTTCAGAAAATGCCCTGGTTGAGATTTCCTCAGTATGTTGATGAGCTCTGCTGTCTTGACTTTCATTGCTAATTTCTTCGCCAGCCTTGATGGTTACTTTCATGGTCTTAGGACAATCGTCAGCAAGACCAACCTGATTCCCGAATATCCTAATATTACTGAGAAGGCCCCTCTGCCATCTCCCGCTATGAACGACCACGTGCCAAAGCCTAAGAAGTATATTCCTTACGACCACGGAAGCGACGTCAAGACTTGCTACCTCGATTCCAAGAAGACCGTCCCCGCCCCGGATCTCTATGCTTATAATGGTGTTCCCCAGCATATGCCCGACCCTGCGATTGGCTCTTATAAGCTCCTTGGTCTCCGAGACGACGTCTGTTTTGATCGATTCAGTCGGTACGGACCCTACGGTTTGGGTTATAGCAGAGCCCACGGCGGTCTGGACACAGGCCTGGACACCGAGAGCTCTGGCAACGAGGCCGTCTGGGAAGAAACCGGCAAGATCAACTACATTGATGTGAACTGGGCTGAAGCACAGGAAGCTTGTTATAAGACGAACAAGCACCGGTTCAAGCAGGTCAACCCCGAAACACAGGAGCTCACAGAGTCTAGCGAAAAGAAGGGACGCATTGCCGTCGTGGTACGCACCTACACTGGCTTCAAGTGGACCGAGCTTGCTGTCCTGAACTTCCGCGCTCTCATTAGCGAGCTTTCTCTACGGTCGGGTGGTGAATACCAAGTTCACTTCCTGATGCAAGTACGGAATATCGATGAGCCTATCTGGTCTGATAAATGGACTGTGCAGCGCATCATAAACGACAATGTCCCTGCCGAGTTCCGAGGCCTCGTTTCGCTCTGGAGTGAGCCTCAGATGAGGCTCATGTACCCTGGCAGATTTGGCGAGACAATCGAGAATCCCAGTGGCGCTGATATCCACGGCATCTACCGAAGCGCCCATTTCCCCCTCCAGGTTTTCGCCATGCAACATCCCGAGTATGAGCATTACTGGAACTGGGAAATGGATATGCGATATCTGGGCAGCTACTACGAATTCTTCGATCGTCTTGGTAAGTGGGCCAAGGAGCAGCCTCGAACCCTTCTCTGGGAACGCAGCGCTCGCTACTACATCCCTCCCTACCATGGCACATGGGAGAACTTTTCTCAGACTGTCCAACATGACACTCTTGCTTCTGGCCGAGCTCCCATCTTTGGTCCCTTGTCCTTCGAGGGCAAGGAGCAGCTCCGACATGATGAATGGGGCCAGTCTATGATGCCCCCTTCGTGCAGCTCTGATGCTCCCGATCGATCCAAGTGCGGTGTTGGTGAGGAGGCTGATATTATCACTCTTAACCCACTGTTTGATACTGAGCAATCTGGCTGGGTTTTCTCCGATGATGCTACGGGTTACAAAGCTCCTCCTCCTAGACGATGTGCCATCATCACTGCATCGCGTCTCAGCCGTCGTCTACTCATGTCCATGCATGAGGAGGTTTGGCGTTACCACCACACCATGTTCTCAGAAATGTTCCCTCCTACTGTCGCCCTGCATCACGGTATGAAGGGAGTTTACGCCCCTCATCCCATCTTCCTCGACCGAGCCTGGTATCCCTTCAGCGAGATTGACGCTGCCTTCAACGCCGGTCGGGACCACTCGACATCGGGCCCCGGCAGTCCTTTTGACCAGCTCAATGAGCATAACCACAAGGGCACCAGCTGGTACTTTAACAGCGAGTTCGCTGGACTTATGTGGCGCCGGTGGTTGGGCTATGCCCAGCTGGATGGTCGTGGTAAGCACGGTGGTCGTGCTAATGAGGGACATGAGCGCGGTGGCAAGACGGAAGAGATGAACGAGAACAGCAGCGGCCGGTTATGTCTGCGTGGTATGCTGGTGCATCCCATCAAGTTTGAGCATCCTTCAGAGAAGCCCTAAGGAGAACAAGCTCCAACATACTTAACCTTGTCGCCGTCATGAGCAAGGCGACGCCACTTGTCCTCCCTCAACCAGCGCACACGACAGACACCACCACGCACATATGCATTTGCCGGAGCATTTGTACAATTATACCCACGACTACTGAACCGCACGACATCCGATTCCCGGCACCACGATGAGGGGAGATGACGCGAATTCTATGCATCTATTTTATCCAGTTCCTTCCTTCGCCCGGCTTGCATTCCGTTTACGGACCAGCGAACTTGTCCTAGACCTACCTAGACACTTTATTATTTGAACCTTACTTATTTTCACTTCCAACGTTTGGGTATTCTCTTCAGCAAGGGGTTCCAGAACGCCGTCCTAATCAAACCCTCTCGATGGGAATCATTCAAGATTGTCTGCATCTCTAAAATTAAAAACCTATGTTTTTACCCGTCTGTTTATTCTCTGTTTTCGTTTTTATCAATCAGTGTGGCATGTTGTTTCTGGGTATGAGGCATCCAGGACCAGGCGCGGAGGGGTTCTCCGCCCATGCTACGGGGCGTTCTGGACTGGGGGATTTTGGGAAGACACATGTGAACATGGTGCGACTTGTATAGATTCGATCTAGTATTAGAGGCGGTAGTTTGGTGTGAATTTTACCTGGGTTTGAAACCAATTTCGTGTTTACTGTTCATGATTTCTGGACAAGTGGTGGATGACTTGACAACTGTGGCGCCAGAGCCTGTGGTTGGACGGGCAACCTCTAGATAAACGTGTCCTAATTGCTGACACCATTTGCAAATGTGCAGGCCTTCATCAAGGCAGGGAATGGAATTTCAATGCTTCACATCTGTGCCATGTTGAGCGCCTAATAATGAGGATTACAGAGTGTCCGATGGCCATCATCTTTGAGTTGACAAGGGAACGTTTTGGTCCAAGTACCTTGAGTTGTTTACCTTAGGTAGTACCTTAGTAGGTAGATAGTAGGTACTCGCCTATAAAGCTACCTAAGTACTTGGGTAACAAGGATGGAAGGAGTCAACATAGGTGGGCAGGTAGGCTTATTGCCAACCCATGATACCCAACAGCTCACTCGTTTTACCGCCAAGATTGGCATACCAAACGTAAAATGCATGTATTTCTTTCTCTCCCGACGATGTGCTCCTTCCCACTAGATAACCCGTCGCTAACATTCAAAAACGCCTTCATCTCATCAATCGCATCACGTTCCATCCCACCAATCTTTTTCCTAGGGATGCAGTGATAAAACCCAAGACCAGCCTCAAGCCCGGTTATCTGTTTTGCATGAGGCAACAAGAGTAATATCCAGCCGTCATAGCCAAGTGTCTTCATCCTCATCCCATCTTCGTTTCATTCGGCAGTGAGACGATGCTACACAACCTCTGAACCAAGGTAGCCAAATGGTGCCTCCCAAACAGCGCGAAAAGAGCTGGCAGGAAAGCCAGACGAGGCTGACGCACCAGATAGATAAATAACCACCCCTAGGTATCAAATTCCTCAACGCCATCAAACACCTTCAACGCCATGACACCCAAAAATGCAGGAATGCGAGCTGGGTTCAAGGCGGCATAGCAACTTGGCTCAGCCCTAATGAGCGCGCACTAGAAATTTCAGGCCTTTGCTCGTTCTGTTGTTGTCTTGTTTCCGGTGCAGTAAGAAAGCAAAATGCTCACTGACCAACGAGTCCAGTGCTAAGACGTCTTACTTTCTCAGGACGGCGTCATAGATGCTCACAAGACCGGTAATGGCAGTACCAGTCAATATGCCCTTGTAGCCACCGTAAATGGCGCTGTCGAGGCGCGTGATGGAGAAGTCATTGAGCAAGCCAAAGTTGACTCCCTGGCCGTAAACAACAAACGAGATGAGGGCCTTGACAATGCTGAAAGTCAAGGGATCAACGACGTAGTCAGGGTGGTTTGGACGAGGGCGACCACGCGCGGGAGGAGGGCTCGTGGCGCTGAGGTTGAAGAAATAGCCCACAAAGCAAGGCACGGCAATGCTGGTAAAGATCCAAGTCAAGGCAGGAGACCAGAAGCTGGACGTAAGAAGCAGAAACATATCAGGAACGTAGACCGGGTAGTCCGAGGTGCCAAGAGCACTGATGGCAGGAATCGTAAAGGCGTAAACGTTGCTAAGGATCTCGCGACGGACGTTCCACATTTCCCAACCTGCGACGCAGAAAAGCACGCTGGTGACGGTGCTAAGAGTGTCGCGTGTCGCATGGCTAACCTCTGTGATTCCGCTTTCTTCGTAGATTGAGTGGACGCGCTGGCGCACAGCGCTGGTCGAGCGGTCAACAGCCAGAGCTACGTCGGCGGGGGTGGCAGGCAGCGCAATGCGCGACGCGACCTGGGACAGGGCACGGCCAGGAGTCTCGACAAGCGCGGTCGATGTCGCTTGAGGAGATATAGCCTGGAGAGAAGCATCGTCGCTACTGTCGTTGAGAAGATGTTTGGTTAGCATGTATGATTCCCAGTTGCAACGCGTGGTACATGGCTTCGATCAATAATGAGCGCGTCTTCGGCAACAAGGTGATAAGGCGCGCCGGGGAAATCACAGACTATGGAAAGCGACTCACTCAGGCGTTGCTTCTTCTGTGAGCTTTGAGGGACGTCTTCTGGCTACCTTTAAGCCATCTTCGCGGTTCACCTCTCTCTTGACGGGAGACCCTTGAGCCTTGGAGCGACTGTTGAAGTAGCCAGACAGCTCGGGGTGGGCGAGAAAGCGCGACGAGTTCTCGGTGAGGTAGTTGTCGAGCGCTACGCCGAGGTCATCTTTCTTATAGCCGTCGATACTAAATCTTCAGGTCAGTACAAGGGAAATTCTCGATCGCATAGAGGGGTTATGCTGGATGGCGGGCGCGTCGCGAAGGCTTGAACACGACGTGGCGCAAATAATGGGAACAATCGAGACAATGCGCCGGGGGTTTTGGTGATTCTTGGGCGCGCATGCAGCGCGTCAAGATGGAAGAGAGCTTACTCTTGTAGACCAACAGTCTCGGCAAGACTCTCAAGCTCGCCCTTCTTCTTGGTCTTCAACCAGGAGTTGTATCTATGGTTGGACATATTGGATAGATAATTAAAGCGTCGCGTAAAGCGGGCGACTTGGTATAATTGAACAGAGGGCAGCAATGGCCTTATCAACTGTGAGTAAAGATGTGCGCCACGAGTTATTCGTGGGCGAAAGTGAGGTTGGTGATGGTGACGAAAAATGGAAATCCAAGCTCGCTTGTGGTGTTGGTTTTCGTTGGAAGGGTGATGAATGACGGAGTACAGGCGCGCGCGGAAGGAAAGGCCCGTGTTCTTGGTGTAGAAGCGGGTCGCTCGCTCCTTGTTTATGTTTTTCTCTTGGTCCCCGCAGATCTCTTATTAGGGTCTAACTAAGGCAGACTAAAACAACAGACGGGATGGATGACCGTGTTTTGTGATTTTGGGTGGAAGAGAGAGCACCAATGATATGCATATGATTTGGAGCTTAACCACTGGCTGCAGGCGCTGATCCACTGAAGCTCGATAAAAGATGACCTCATCCGATCCAGTCCCTTCAACTCTGCGCCTTTTTGAGAGAGCTTCCCACTCAATGACAACATCAAACGGTTGGACGCAATCATGAGCTAGCCATGAGATAAATAACTAGACCAGACACATACATATTCAATCGATGATGATTCAGTCATCAGCCACTAAGCGATAATATAATCCAGCACAAACATCCTGTACAAATATGGAAGGTTCCAAGACAGCCTACTAGAAGCTCACTTACAGGCCGTAGCCTATTGCCCATCGCTATATCCAACTCACAAACCTCTCTCGTCCTCTCTTCACCATTCTTACAGGCACGTATTCATCTTTCATCTTGAGCGTCAGCAACGAAGTCGCACCCTGTAACTTCTTCCGGCTTGTAGCTTGAGCTTTGCCGTAGACCTCACGTCTTCTTTCAAGGTCCATCGTCTCGACTTCTTCATCACTTGCCCAGTCATCCACGGCCAGCTCCAAGCTGTAGTCTCGAAAGAGCACTGCAAGCGCGGCAATGATTTCTACCTGCGCAATCCGACGACCGAGACATGACCTCGGTCCGTCGCTGAACGGAATATATGATCCCCTCTCTGGTCGGAAGAGCTGCGCACTTGTATCGGGACCTCTATATCCACCAAAGTCTTCGGTATCGTTATGGTAATCATCTGGTTCTGTTGTTTGGTTTGCTGTGCCTTCACTTTTGCGATACCATCGCTCAGGGACCCAGTCGTTAATGTCATCCTCGCCATCATGGAGCAGGCTCGGTCGTCCAGGCCAATATCGCGGGTTCCGATGAACTGATACAGCAACTAACGAGATGATTGTGTTTCTCGGGATCAAGTGACTCTTTCCATCTACAGTGATGGTCTGGTCTTGATTTGAAGGGACTTTCTTGGGAATCTCCACGACCGCGGGAGTCATGCGGAGGGTCTCGTTCATACATGCGCCCAACATGCTGGCCATCATGGGATTGATCAGTCTTTCATAGTTCCATGAGCTCGGATCTTGGTTTCCGATGATCTCGTCAATGTCCTTCTGCAACCTTCTTTGCGATGCCGGGTTGTTTGCCAGCTCCAGCAAGATAAAGTGTATCGCATTAGCCGTTGTTTCATGGCCAGCGACGAGCATGATAAAGGCGTTTCCTTGGATCTCCTCTCGCGACAACGCGCCTTTCCTAGGATTTGTTCCTTGTTGTGCTCGATCTGTAACAGTCCCATAACTGGACCTTACCAGTTGGCCCATCAGGTCCATACCGTCGATACGCTCGCCTAGCTGGGCTTCCTTGGTTTTCTCGTCCATTAGCTCCTGCATATACTTACCAAAGTCTTCGTATGAATCCGCCGCCAGTTGGGCTTTCTTGAGTGGCACCATTCCTAACTTCCATTAGAATAGAATGACCCAATAACTCTCATGTGGGCTGGCCTTACTCAGTAGCCATTGGGGGACAAGCAACAGTATAAGAATATGTTCCAGAAAAGTAGAGATAGTGGTCACGAAGCTCATCTTATGGCCGGTAGTGGGATCGAGCGATCCATACTTGGCCATCCTTGGATCAGATTCAGGGTGTAAGGACTCGCCAGGCCACAGCAAATTGAGGCCGAAGCCAACGTAGGCGATGATATTGAGGGCCAATCTCATCGTATCCCTCTCAAGTGTATGGATAATACCACTGTCTTCCTCATCCCGTCCCATCCACATCCTAACCATACCTTGTGCCTGCTGGATAGCTTCTTTGAAAACAAGCGCCGCGTTCTTCTCATTGAACGACGCCGACGTCACTTTCCTGTGGACCCGCCAGACAGTACCCTCACTGGCCAGAATGTTGTCGCCAAACAACCGTAGAATCTCGTATGACTCGATGCACTTGGGGAAGTGTTCCCGGCGCGAAGTGATTTGACAGATAGCCTCAGCATTGCAGGCCATGAGAATAAGCATTTTGGGAGAGACTAGCATAAACATGTCTCCGTAACGTGCAAAAACATCATGGCGTGTGCGATATGAAAAGTTGGGTGTCAAGATCCTAGTTGTTTACTCTTGTCAGTAGCGACTGGGTCTGAGAGAAGTCACACGCACTCTAGCCATTGCTCCCACAGCGGTTTTGGGAGTAGTTTTATGAGAGGTATCCATAGCTTATACGTCAGATACCACGGTAGAAAGGTTGGCGAGAAAGCTGGAGAGACACAGTATGTGTGAGCTATGGAGTTTGTCAGGGGAGACTTAAATCGACGTACGGGCGACGATGTATGGAAGACCGCTCTTCTTCGCCTCTGCAATGTTTCGGTGTAGATTGGTCGTATATGCGTATATGGCATAAGCAATAGCTATGCCACTCAAAGACAGAACCGATTGCATTGTGGTTGAGATAAGTCGATGTTTAGCTCAGGCTGCTAAGGTCCAGGGTGGCTTTATACTAGCGATTATTGGTAAAAGACCTTGTCCGCGATCCAGAATACACCACGCTTAGCTGCAAAAGCGACGAAGATGATGTGATACAGGCATAGCTGTGGGACAAAGAATTCTCGCGTAAATTCGATAGGTAGTCCTATCCATGTGTTAAGCCTGGTAGATATAAGTGGCCTTATCTTTGCCCTGACTCCATCAGCCGCTTTATATGATATGACATGTTGGACTATTGGATTCGCCGCAGTGTCACATTGAGCGCAAAAACTGCTTTGTTACCAGTCTGTTCGCGTCTGTTAAGTGTGAGCTACAGTATTTACGGCTGAGTCTTGTGGGAGGAGTGAATGTGTCAATGAATCTCCTATCTTGTCATATCTCACCCCAGTCTCATAGATGCGGTTAATGACAGTTGCGATTGTATTTTGCGATACCGTAGCCAGAGGGTACACAAGTTGGATGCAAGTCGGAATGTTAAAATAAGAGGAAGCGTTGGATGTTGAAACCCAGCACCTTACAATGCTTAAGATACCCTGTAATAGATTACGATAGGAGCTCTATGCGTATTGAATATTGTCTTATATAGGTAATTACATATGAGTAGGGTGAGACCTTATTATGGAACTTCATGTTCATACCATGCTGAATTTATATGTGCAAATAATGCAGCTAACAGGAATCATGCAAGGAGGGGTTATCATAAAAACTGAATGATGCCTGCAAGCCAAGAATCTCCCCAGGCAGATCACGTCTAGAATGCCACTTCATGGACACTTTCTGGTAGAAAATTTGGTCAGCTGATTAATAGGAGTAGCATCTTGTTGCATTTCTTTATAGCCAGCCAGTTACCTGAGCATACACTATATAAATCAACATCTGCAAGGAGATTCGAAGTCGAAGACACATAACGTTACTAGATATACGGATAACTTTCGCAAGACAGGTTAAATGGGCTGCCTCCTTTGCTGAAAGTCCGGATGCGCCGCTGGTCGTGGATCATCCAACCTCCGCAGGTAATTTCCTCTGACCTGAACGGATACAATTAAATGGCATCCAATTTCGAGTTGATAGCCAGGCTGAATCGCCTGAAACCCACGAGAGATTGATCAATTCGATAAAAAAACAAAAAAAAGGAATAACGAGACCATTCGAATATTCGTACAGTTTCTAAGTCTGAGGATGAAAAAGGAAAAGAAATCATCTCGAAGTTTGTAGATCTCTATTTCTCCCCTGAAACGTATCCGTATGAAGATCTAAGGTCAAGATGCGCTGCGGGCGTTGGACGGACCCGTTTCAGCACCCCCTGGCTTTGAGCCTTTAGGGGCTCTAGGGAGGATTTTCAGGGAGCTTCAACCGTAGAAGGGTGCCCGCCGCTCCACTCCATCACTACTGGCCCATGCCATTTCTAGGCTGGGCGCGCACGGCTGGGCTCAGACTCAAGCTCCATGCTGCCTTTCCATTCCCCAAGGAAACCTGGTCGGATCGTCTAATACCGCGACTGACGTGACAAGGGTTTCTCCCAAAATTTCGGGTTCTCAAGAATAAGGGATCCTCAATACTCCTCCGACCTTGATTTATAATCTACAATTCAATACAGAACAATTCTCGTGAGGAGGACAATGTTCTTTGCCAACTGCAGGTGCTACTAAATCACCTTTCGTCATTCATCACGGGCTCCCTCGACCGCTTGTTCTAGTTCGTCACCACCGTGACCAACGTGCGACACTTGGAACGAACCCCTTTTATCCATCAGCCGCCTCCAACAAGGAAGAAAAAAAAAACGACCAAGTACAAGCTTGTATTTTACACTATCAAGTAGTCTCTGGTTTTCATCCAGCATGTTAGACGTTGCTGCGTCCGCTGAAAAAATAAAAACGTCAATCAGCTTGCCTGCTGTCCTTACCAGCTACCTAGTCTAGGACTACCACCACCACCACCCCGACATCATTCGAGTCGAGCGCAAAGAATCGTCATGACACAACATCGACGAGACGAGTCGGTCTCGCCCATGGACGTTAGCCCTCGTTCCGTTTCGCCGTCGAACCCGGGATTACAACTTGCTCCTCCGCCTGCCGCGAAACAAACCTCCGATAACCTGCTACCTCCTGTGGACCTCAAGGTCTCACGGTTGCAAGATGCCTCAGATTCAAATACAGAAACAAAAGAAACTTCAAATGGATTATCACAGGCCCAAGACTCGGCGCCTTCGTCGGCCATACCAAAGTCCGCACCCGCATCCACCAAGTCACTCAAGGACCATGGTATCAACGACCGAGACTTTGGCCTTGTAGTTGATCAAGAGGGCCACGACAGTAGCCAGGTGCCGAGTATACAGCCTAGCCGTGCTGAAGGCGTTGAATCCCCTCCTGAATTCATACGAGGCAATTCATGGGAAGAACCGGACACTCCAGGGAAATCTCGTGGTGCATCCTTGATGTCCAAACTCAAGGCTCTCACCAATAACGGTGGTGTACCAACTCCAAAGTCACCAACTACGGCTGGACCTTCTAGTCAACACCTACAGCCTACCGTCAATTCTCCAACCAACACACGCCCAAACCGTGGCGTCCCTGGCACGTTAGCAGAGGAGGACACCGACGCTGACGCTGACGCTGAGGAAACAGCAGATGAAGGCAATCCCGACGATGGCAAGTCGAAGAAAAAGAAGCAGAAGAGGAGGATGCGCTACACAAAAAAGACAAACGCTTCAACACCTGGAACGCCGCGGCGATTTGCAAACGACACAGACGTGCTGGATACGTTTGATCAAATGGTTAAGCGCCGTTCAAGCATGCCCAACACAACCACCCCCGACTATGGCGTCTCTGAAGGTGAAGGTCGAGATCGCCTGGGAATGACGTTCCGCAGGGGAAACTCCTGGATGACTTCCGCTATACGACCTCCTGGTGAGGAGGCCGACGAGATCGAAAGTCCCGGGGCTGTGGGACGACGGACAGGCCATGTTCGCCGAATCACGGTCTTTGGTGGGGGAGGCGTATCCGATGGTGATGCCATGACACCTCGACGTCCCTTTTTTACGTCCGAGCGCGCATCTACCTTTGGTGCTCAGAAATGGAAGCAGGTCAAGAACACCCTCAAACTACTACGACAAAAGAAGGAGGATCGTTTTGACTACTTCAAGTCGGCGGAATTGATGGCTGAACTACGGGCTGGCGCTCCTGCTGTCCTCATGCTTGCCAGCATGATTCAGAGGGACGAGCACGGAAATAAAAGGATCCCGGTTCTCCTTGAGCAGCTCAAGCTTCGTATCACTGATAGTGCCCCTATGGAGGAAGATGACAAGGACCGACACTGGCTGTTCACCATAGAACTGGAATATGGAAGCGGGCCCAGTAGAATGGGCTGGACCGTAACACGGACTCTTAGGGACATTTACAACTTGCATCTCCGCTACAAGTTTGCTATTAACAATGAGAAGTACATGCCTGGACGTATGGATTTGGGTGGTCGACCAAAGCAGCCAAAGTTCCCCTACTCAGCCTTTCCTTATCTTCGAGGCGCCCGTAAGAAGGGCGAAGAAAGCGACGACGAGGACCAAGCCAGCATTCGTGGAGAAGAGACTGCTGGTGAAGGCACAGCTACTGAAGCTGCCGGAGACGGCATCTTAAGTGAGACTGAAACCCCGGGTCTCCCAAGAAGAAAGTCTCGCAATCTTCTAGGCATGGGCCCAAGACGCAGATCAACAGGCATTACCGATCCTGGCGATATGTCCAACCCTGAGGGCCCAGGAATGCCTGCTATCGACGGAGCAACGCGAAGACAGCGATATGTTGAGAAGCAACGGCGTATTTTGGAGAAATATCTGTCTGAAATGATCAGATGGCTCATGTTCAGAGCTGATAGCAACCGACTGTGCCGGTTCCTCGAGCTTTCTGCTCTGGGCGTTCGTCTCGCCGCCGAGGGCAGCTATCACGGAAAGGAGTGTTATCTTCATATCCAGCCTTCCAAAGGACTTGATTTCCGTCGTGTTTTAACGCCGGCCAAGGTTATCTCTCGCCAGAGTCGCAAATGGTTCCTTGTACGACAAAGCTATATCGTATGTGTAGAGTCCCCCGAGAACATGAACATTTATGATGTATACCTGGTCGACTCGAAATTTTCCATTGCTTCTAAGCGAAGCAAGGTTAAGGCGATCGGCTCCAGCGAGAAGAACGAGATCGATTTGACGGTTGAGGCGCCTCCCGATAAGCATCATACCATGACTCTGCGTTCGTCTGAGCGCAAGGTGCGCCTTTTTTCGCGCAATCAATCTGTTATGAGACAATTCGAGGACTCGATCAACCAAATGCTAAAGCAAACTCCATGGTACCAGAACAAGCGGTTCGACAGCTTTTCTCCAGTGCGGACCAACGTGTTTGCTCAGTGGCTCGTCGATGGTCGCGATTACATGTGGAATGTTTCTCGAGCTATCAACATGGCTCGCGATGTCATATACATCCACGACTGGTGGCTCAGTCCCGAGCTATACATGCGAAGACCGGCTGCCATCAGCCAAAAATGGCGACTAGACAGGCTTCTGCAGAAGAAGGCGAGAGAGGGCGTCAAGGTCTTCGTTATTGTTTACCGAAACGTTGAAGCTGCCATTCCAATTGACTCGGAATATACCAAATTCTCATTATTGAACCTCCACCCCAACATCTTCGTACAAAGGTCCCCCAATCAGTTCAAGAAGAATCAATTCTTCTTTGCTCATCACGAGAAGATATGCATCGTGGATCATGATGTAGCGTTTGTTGGAGGAATCGACTTGTGCTTTGGACGATGGGATTGTCCTCAGCACCCGATTATCGACGACAAACCAACTGGCTTCGAGCTTTCCGAGACACCCAAGGATGCAGAGCATTGCCAACTTTTCCCTGGCAAAGACTATTCAAATCCTCGAGTGCAGGACTTCTTCAGGCTCAACGAGCCATACGAAGAAATGTATGACCGAAGTAAAGTGCCTCGAATGCCTTGGCACGATGTAGCTATGCAGGTTGTTGGTCAGCCCGCAAGAGACCTGACACGCCATTTTGTTCAGCGTTGGAACTACCTGCGCCGGGGACGAAAGCCCACTCGTCCCCTACCCTTCTTGCTGCCTCCACCAGACGCCAACATAGATGAGTTACAAGAGCTTGGCCTCACTGGCACTTGCGAAGTACAGATTCTGCGATCCGCCACTACCTGGTCTTTGGGTATCGAACACACTGAGCATAGTATTCAGAACGCCTACATCAAAATGATTGAAGAGTCGGATCATTTTGTCTACATGGAGAACCAATTCTTCATCACTAGTACTGAAGCATACAACACCAGGATTGTTAACCGTATCGGTGACGCTCTTGTTGAACGTATCATTCGAGCTCACGAGAACGACGAAGACTGGCGATGTGTCATCGTCATTCCCTTGATGCCTGGCTTCCAGAACACAGTCGACGAGCAGGAGGGGTCAAGTGTTCGTTTGATTCTGATGTGTCAGTACGCCAGTATCTGCAGAGGAGACCAGTCGATTTTTGGAAGACTTCGAGCTGCCGGCATCGAACCCGAGGATTACATCGGCTTCTTCTCGCTTCGTCAATGGGGTATTATGAGCAACGACGTTCTTGTCACGGAGCAGCTCTACATCCACGCAAAGACAATCATCGTTGATGACCGTGTGGCCCTTATCGGCTCTGCCAATATCAACGAGCGATCGATGCTTGGCAGTCGTGACTCCGAGTGTGCTGCGATCGTTCGAGACACTGATATGATCAACTCGACAATGGCTGGAAGGCCATATCAGGTCGGTCGCTTCGCCCACACGCTTCGGCTTCGACTCATGCGAGAACACCTTGGTCTGGACGTTGACGAAATCCTGGAGCAAGAGCGCCAGGCTGAGCTTGACCGTCAAGATTTCGAGAAAGAAATGGAAGATATCTATAGCGAGGATGCTGGCGGACGTGCACCAGTCCGTGCTGACTCCTCAGGGCTGACAGTAAAGCGCCCCGACCCCCCGCGAATCCCGAGCATCAATCACGACCTAGATGCTTCTGTTCAAGTTGAAGGGAGCGGCAGCTCCAGCAATAGCAGTAAGGATAACGAGGAAGAGGGCAGTACAGTCGTCAATCAGACTGAGGGCAAGCTCAAGCATGAGCTGGATGTAACTGGGTATGGCCCTGATCGTTGGAAGAGTGCAGAGAAGTCTGGTCTTGATGCTGGACGTGACTCTGTCATCATCAACGGCCGGGAAGTCCTTGTTAACGATATCAGCAATGAGGGCAAAGGTACACTGGAATCACCCAAGGGAGTACAGTCACCTGTGCCTCAATCTGACAACAGATATCTTGAACCTGGAAACCACCACGACGGTCTCCCCCCTGTGCCCGCACTTAATCGCCGAACCACAGATCAGCTGGGTCTACCTCGACCCGCACAGCTACCCTCCCTGCCGATTAGTGACGATACGGACATTGGGGGACCTCCATTACACATCGATCCTGAGTCAGGAAAACCAGTAAATGGCGTTTTCCACCCTATGGCTGCAGATATCCAGCTTGCACACATTGACAAAGACTGCATGAAAGATCCCGTCAACCCCAACTTCATCGACGAGATCTGGAACCGTGCTGCCCAAAACAACACTAAGCTCTACCGCCGCGTTTTCCGTTGTATGCCGGACTCCGAAGTTAGCACTTGGTCTGAATATCGCGAATATGTGAACTACGGCGTGAGGTTCCGGGCAAGCATGGAGGGTGGCGGTGGTAAATCCAGAGGCGAAGATTCAGAATTTCCCCCTTCATCAAGGCATTGCAATTCAACTGCTGGTGGTGCAGGTGTCAGTGCGCCAGGACCCGAGGTGATGGCTAAGGCTGTCGAGACAGAAGCGGAGAAGGCGGTAGGACACATGGCCGAAAAACTCCCCTTTGGCAAACATCATGAAGAGGATAGGATCAAAATCGTCATTCCCGACGAGGGACGTCGTGTTGACGATGAGAAACTTGCAATGAGAGACGGTGAAGCTGCTTCGTCTCGACCAGCCACTGGATTGGAGAGCGAGAATGCTGTCGATACGCAGCGACCCGTCGAGGCGCCATCCCCTGTCTACTCAGCTGGGGATACCCCATTCCCTGCCTTTGAAGGAAGCAGCAATGGAAAATATTTGGAGCCACAGACAGCTACCAAGGACAGGGAGAGGCGAACGACCTTTTCAACCCTCGAGAAACCATCTTCAAGGGATACTAATGCGCCCCCCCCTGGACAGTTTGGCTCGGTTAAGCGCCGTCGCCGCGCAACCACTAAGAACAGTCGACGCGGGTTCACCATTGACGACATGCCATCGAGGGGCCACGCCGAGGAGCTCCTGAACATGGTCCAGGGAAATGTTGTGCAATTTCCTTACGATTGGCTTCTCACTGAGGAGCAGAATGGAAACTGGGGCTACCAAGTGGATGGTGTTGCCCCCTTGGCTATCTAGTAAGTCCAGCCTTTTGATGTGTACAACGACAGCTCTAACCAGTCGCAGCAATTAATCTTGTCTTTCAACCCTCCCTTTTTGGGCCGTGCATTTTGAACATGAGTTTGCACAAGAGCATCGCATGGAGTTGATTGGGTGTTTTGCTTATCAGGGAAAGGGAAAACATTCGACGGGCGTGTCCATTTGACAACACACACATAGGGTTTCTCAAGTGTTGCTGCTCTATATATACAGTTTTTTACTCCAAGAGCCACTCATGTCTATATTACAATTATAATACAACTAGTTTCAAGCTTCACACCCTTTCGCTCACCCAGATGGCGCCGCGACAGCCTGCTCTAATAACGCCTGTAAGTAGCCAGTGAGGCTCTGCCTTCTGTGCATCGTGCTCAACAGCGTGATCTAGATGCTCCAACTCCTCGTCCCGAATTAGCCTTAAAGTTTTGACAAGCTCCGACAACTCCTCGCCAACTTCGTAGCCTTCAGTCTCCCACTGCGTGATCATCTCCAATAAAGTCCGGATCTGTTCGTTGTAATGACCACCAATCTCAGTCTCGACAGCCTCTGTACAAGCCATGGCAGCTTCGTAGCCCATCATAGCGGTTGACCAGCCCAGTCCAGTGGCCATGACGGACCAAAGTGGGTAGAGAGCAGTAGGTCGAATGCGGTGTTTGTGAATGAGGCTGTTGAAGGTTTTCAAGTGACCAGCTTCCTGGTCGTACATGTGCGCCATGAGCTTGCGGAGGTGTGGCTTCGACCGGAGTATGACGGGTGACTGGGCGGCATAGATGAGGACGGCGGCGAGCTCGCCGGCTTGATTGACACGAAGCTACGAACATATTAGCTATGGATAGGAAGCTGTTTAACTTGAAAACATACAGCCGAGTCAAGAAAGTCACGCTGCTCCTTAGTAAGCGGTTTACGCTTCTTGGGAGCCGCAGAGGAATCGGTCGAAACTGAGGCTCGAGAATTTGGTGTTGTCGCAATAGTACGAATGCATGGCCGGCATAGAACGGTAACTGGTCTGGCTGTACAAGAGCGCAGTGACCGGATAAAAGCTCGAGACGATGCCATATTTGCTGCAGAGCCTTTAGACTGCTTTTCCGTTATCAATTGGTCCTCTGTGGCCAAGGATCGACTGGATTTCTCAAAATCGAACGATAACGATGACGGCGCCGATGCTCGGTGAGCTCACCGGGGGACTAACGCTCACCGAGAGCGGACTAAAGCTTCGCCGGAGCACCGAGGTCAGCCACACGTGCAGCTGCATGACATAGCCTCGACCAATGAGGTGTTGGATGGGAACTACGAATTCAGAACAGGCTGTTGAAGAGAGCAAACTCAGCTCTTTCCTTTGACATAATCGGATTCTCTCCTATCAACAATTGCCTCATCCATCGTTCTAGCCCCCTCGCGCACGTTTGCGCATCTTCTTGGTACCTCTTTCATCCCCAAATTCTTTGCTGTTTCATCCCAAGACGCGTACAACGCGCCTGGGTTTAGCTTGCGTCGCTGCACGGCTGTTGTTCCCCTGAATACATTGCGCTCGAGGTTGCCACCAGTCCGCCGAGGTATTCACCATGTCAGACGTTGACGACGAGCTTCTCGCCCTTGCGGGTGGAGATTCAGACGATGAGGGCTCCGGAAATGAGAGCAGAGAGGCATCAGCGTCGCCGCCGCCAGCAAAGAAAGGTGGTTCAAAGAAAGAGGCCGGAAAGAAGTCGCGACGGGGAGGTGGTGACGACTCTGAGGAGGAGGGTGAGGCGTAAGTGATTTCTTTTCACTTGAAGGCATGCTGGTCTGGAGGTTGAATGTTGGATGAACTCCTTAGTTCACCTTCGGCTCGCCTTTCACTTGGATCGCCGTCATTGACTCGCCTTGTGCTGACCTAAAATCGCGACATAGGTCCTCTGCGCCCGGAACGCCAAACTCTCTCGAATCTGCGCCCATGGACGAATCTGACTCGGACGATGAACCATCACGAGGACGAGCTGGTGCTGCCGCCGATGACGTGGATGATAAGTACCCAGTCGATGGCAGGTACATGAGCCAGAAGGAGAAGGCACAAATCATGGCTTTGCCCGAACTTGAGCGAGAGCAGATCATCGCTGAACGCATGACGGACATCGAGCGCCAGCGTCAGAACCGTTTGCTTCGCCAGATGGTGAGCAACATGGAGAATGAAGAACGCAAGCAGGGTAAGAAGAAGCGAAGCGCCAACACTGCCGAGCTGGAGGATGGTGACCGCAAGGCATCGCGACAACGCACAGATGGTAAAGGGGAATCAGCCATGGATTCGCTGCGTCGGATGAGGGCAGAAAAGGCACGTCGACGAGAAGATAACGATAGGCGGAAGGACAAGTACTCTCCACGGGGAGGTGACTCCGGAGCCGAGGACAGTGGCGATGATTATGGCCGTGGACGCTCCCCGACGCCCGAAGTTGACGAAATCCGCGACCTACCACCAGCTGAGCTGCGCGATTACGATCGTGTGCGCTTGGGAAGAAATGAGTTTGCTCAAGTCTGTTTTACTCCTGGGTTTGAACAAGCTATCACTGGATGTTACATCCGTATCGCTCTTGGGCCACACCCTGAAACAGGCATTGAGCAGTATCGCATGGCAGTGATCAAAGGTACGGAACGATGAGGATGACGTATCAGTTGATACTGACATTATTGCAGGGTTTACAACCAGCCGGCCATATGCTCTTCAAGGGCCCAATGGTGCATTCGTTACCGATCAGTACGTAAAGGCGGCGCATGGAAAGGCAATTAAGGAGTTCCCTTTCATCGCCGCCTCGAGCGGAAAGTTCACAGATGTATGTTTGGCGTGGCTTTTCCATTTCTTAAGGCTAGTACTGACCCGGCTTTAGAGCGAGCTCAACCGATACAAGGTTACATGCCACAATGAGGGTGTAACTCTTCCGACAAAGGCCTTTCTCATGGATAAGGTGGATGATATCAACAAACTGATCAACCACTCGTGGACCAGCGAGGATATCAAGGCTCGTCTCACGCGGATAAAGGAACTGAAACGGCGATTTGACCCAGCTGAGCGAGAACGCGTGGCCCAATTACTCGAAGAAGCAAGACAGCGTGGCGACGATGATAAAGTTGAAGAACTACAAGAAGAGCTCGACAATCTCGGCTCACAGCGTCTGGCATTCAGAACGAGCCTGGGACCATCAA
Source organism: Fusarium buharicum (assembly GCA_014822075.1). Lineage (NCBI taxonomy): Eukaryota > Fungi > Ascomycota > Sordariomycetes > Hypocreales > Nectriaceae > Fusarium > Fusarium buharicum. The sequence goes on along the minus strand of JAATHB010000507.1, from coordinate 21,320 downwards.
AACTCTCCGATGCACCCAAGGGTCAGACAGAACAAGACCGTCTGGCTGAGCGCAACCGAGAGAACCGACGATTGAATGCGGAAGCAGTACGAAAGGCACAGTTGAAGGAGAAGGCCAAGTCGAAGGAGATCGAGGCAGCCCTTAAGCGCGGCGAGACCTACCAAGGCGACATGTCGAGACGACTGAGGACCAAGGCCAAGTTTGTATACGATGAAAACGAGAAACCGGGCGAGAAGCCAGCAGCAAACGGCAGCGGGGCCAGCACACCAGGAAACAGCACACCCAAGCCGGCAGCCAAGTCCAATCTACTACCTCATCTGGCGAAGCTGCAAGAGGAGAAACACAAAGAGAAGGGCATCCCGACCATTCACAAACCTCTGATGGATGACGATGTGATTGGGTCGCTAGACCTGGATATTGACGTTGAGATTTGAGAGTGAGACGTCACAGAAGCATCATGAGAAGCGAGTTGCGATTGTTATGGGTTTTTGTTTTTGGTGGCCATACGGGTTAGAGAGCAAAAGGGCGCGACCAGGCGGATTGTATTTATACCTTGGACGAAGAATTGATTTGGAGGCGAAAAACATGTATTACTGGATAGATATTGGTAGATGGCCACATTCATCTTGACAATATGACATGCGACAACCAGCTAAGAATCGTGATGTGTTGCCTTCTTGTTGCCATGTTACTGGGGAGTTTGTTAGAGACCTTCTGAAACTGACTGATATCACATGAACAACTCCGGTTGAGTATATATGCAGAATTTTAGGCGGGCAGATCTTGATTGTTCCTTCGTATCATGTGTATCAACTCCACTGACAAACCTAGATAGATACATCATTAGTAGCATCCTGTGTTTGTGTCGCTATATAGCAGTTACTCCAACTTGCACTCTACTTTTTGTCCAACGTATGGCGGTCTTGAAGATAATCGAACTTCCCCTGAACCCTCCTCAGAACGTGAAAGGCCATCACCAACGTCTGTATAAAAATGAATGAGGCGACCGTCCTAGCATTGTCCTTCACCCTCTGAGTCAGCGCCAGCTCTGGCCTGACGAGCTTGCCATCCATCTCATCTTCGAACTGCTCGCACACCTTCAGGTACAGCCGGGGGTCGTCGGTGATGACGCCGTCGATGAGAGCCGGCCCATCTACCTCTTTACCAGGACGGCGTGGATGACCCAGGTTCTTGCGGATGCACCATTCCATGTGACGAGCGTCGTTGACGGTCCAGGTCATAAGAAGCTTATCGGTGCGCTGGAGCTCGCGCAGGAAGAGCTTGCCTGGGGGTCCAACGAGGGTCCTTTGGTTGAGGTTGAAGCCGAGGTTAGGGACGCGCAAGAAATGGTGTGAGTAGAGAAGAGAGACGCCGATGTGGGCCAGGGGGTAGGTTGGGAGTTGACTGTGCGCGGCCTGAAGGAATGATGCCTGTTGAGTTCGTCAGCAGTGTTAGGAGGTATAAGCTTAGAAGAACGACTCACGTTCCAGCATCCAAGGACGATGCGTTGATCCCATGGTACAGGTCCCTGAACGCTATCTAGGGCCCTCGCAATAGCAGCCATAAGTTCAGTTGGATCATCGTCCAGCTGAGAGGGGTGCATTAGCTTCCGTCGTACGGCACATGCCTAGGAGCCCCCATAGGATGTACCTTGATATCTAGAACAACCCAAATCTTTTCCAACTCGGGATGAGCCAACCACTCAAGAAAGTCTTTAAGCCGCGGCAAGGGCTCATGAGGTTCGGCTAGTGTCCGCAAAGTGCTGAGGTACTCCCAGGAGCAATCTGCGATGCGAGTGTCTACCCCAAAGCAACGCTTGAGTGAAGGATCCTAGGTAGTCACATGTAAGTCACAGACCAGTCATGTCATGGTGCTCTCCATGGGGGCTTACATGTGATAAGACTGCAATACCATCGGCCGAGAGATGAATATCAGTCTCTATGGCATGAGATCCGGCTCCGACTGCGCCCCGGAAAGCGGCCATGGTATTCTCAGGCCAATAGGCCTTTGCGCCGCGGTGGGCAATGGCCTGCGGAAGGCGGCGGGTCGGATCACGGAGGGAGGGACGAGCAACGGCCCACGGTGCTTTTGAGAGATAAGATTGGATGAGGCTATACACATGTCATAGACTGTTTCTCCTCACCTTTAGGGACAGCCGCTGAATGGGCATCCTTGCTGAGTAGTGATTGTGTCTCTGCGCTCATCGTGATAGTTGCTAAAAGACTTAAAGAGATGGTCGCTCGCTCATAAACAGGACAAAGCAATGAAAAAGACCAAACAAATCGACAGGGGGTGTATTTGTTGACAAGAAATCTCGTCTTCATCGATTCACATGACGAGATTCCCTGACAGGCAGGCAGGCATAAGCCATGCCCGGCGGTTCCGTCCTCATTTGTCATTCATTCCTTCCTCCCATGGACATGGCGCACCGCCACATTTAACTTCAGCCTCACATTTTATGCTTTCATTCTCATGGCACGTCAGATTAAGCTTACCTATTTTTGGCACATGAAAGAAGTTGATGAAATGATACATAGACCTAGGATGTGTATCTAGATACTCTGCAGATACATTCAGCACACAGAGTAGTACACTCCGCATTCTTGTGCAGCATCGGCTCTCAACGGCCCTGTACGTGCTAGAATCCTTCTCGATGGCCTCGACCATATTCACTCATAAGCAACTGCCCTCCATTTCGATGCTATGGATCACAATATGCAGACCCGGCATTGTTCTTCCCGAGGCACACTTCTACTTCTTGGCTTTGGTATTGCCGACACTGACTCTCTCAACGTCTAGACCCTCTCACGCATGCATGCACATCATCCTTCTAAACAACCACCAATCTCGTGCTGATCCGGCTCTTCCTGTCAAGACACACCATGGATATCTCTGCTGCCACATGTAAATGTACCTGGCCTCTGTATCCTGCGGTCCAGTCCCTTGGCCAAGACACCGGTAATGCGCCTTGTTACATCCGGTCCTTCATGGGTATATCTGCTGTCAAAACACGCTCCTGGTCGGATGGCGCCGAGACAAAGGACCGGCCTGAGGCTGAATACGCATCGAGGCACAAATGGGTCAAGGATCATCTTATTTGTGTGAATTATTTTGTTTGTGACTATGTATGAGCTTGATACTATAGTTTTCACAGTCGAGAAGCCAGCCCTGGGACTCTGGCCATCTTTCTCCCTAAATCATGGTGCAACCCAAACCCGAAACGCGATCGCTCCACCCAAATAACATAGCGACAGTTGCTTCACTTGGATAGCTATCAAAATATGTCTTAAATATCATCAAATCGTCCAGACTCATGACTCCCATAATAACTCCTTAAACAAATTCCATGCCAGGCCGTAACATTCTTCAAAAACACCTGCCCAAGGTATCATTTTGTTGGTCGCCCTTACAAAGGAAACGCCTCCATTCGGTTGTCAATCATGTATCTTTCATGGTTGTGCTGCTGTGGCACCATCGTGTTGCGGTAGTCGACGCTCTCCACGCTCAATCCAAGCTCCGAAGGACCAACCTCCTCACCCGAACTGAGACTCTCGTCGCTCATGCTTAAAACGCTCTGGGGAGGTTGTGGGTTGTTCCCAAAATCGGTGATGGTGAACCCGCCAAGGTCCCAGTTGTCCGGAGGCCAATCACCGCAGTTGCTCACAGCGATCGACGCCTCATTCACAAGCCCTTGCCCACCATAGATGGCATCGTACACATTGTTCATGCCACCGTCCAATGAACCAAGAAGAGTCTCCCACTCGGTCGTCGAGACACCGTTCACCTTGGAGCCAGCCGTGGGAGGCTGTACCATCATGGGATGAACCTGGGGAGTCGGTCCAGAATGAGAGTGGGCGCGGTTCTGTAGGGGCGAAGATGACTCGGGCGACTGTGAGGGGTGACCGAAAGACATAAAGTCCAGGTTCCTGGATAGAGGGGAAGAATTGTGGTCGGGGTTGGGTGACGTGGACATACGGTTGTCTTGCTGATTAACAGGAACCTCGGCCTGGAGATTGTCAAAAGACTGGCGAGCTCGAGCACGGTAAAAGTCAGGTCGATGACCGGCACCGCTCGGCATTGTCATGCGTCGCAGCCTCTCCTGCTGATCCATCAGGTTGCTGTCACTAGCCGCAGCGGCCGGGAGCTGGCCGAGAGGGTAGGCTGTGGTGCTCTTCTTGTTGGATTTGGAGGCCATTCCGGATGGCGGCGACCCTCGGTTGGAGACGGGCGCAGGGGGTATCGATACCTCACGTGAAGTGTGCATGGGCGAGCCAGCGGATTCGTCAACAGTGACAGTGACAAGCATGCTAGCCACACGCTTAAATTCGAGCGAGCCAGAGGCCATGGACCTGTCCAGGATCCCAATCACAGCATTCACCAGTCGTTCGTCATCGCGCATCAACTTGCTGTCTTGCTTGAGATCAATCGAGTGATACAGCAGCGTCATACCACACACCACCATCAGGTCAGTCTTGTTCAAGCAGAACGAAAAGGTCATGCCACGCTCCTCAAGCAGCTGAATAATTTGAATAATGTGCTTGCTGGAAGATCCAATTGACATGAGCGCCGAGGCCGCCTTGGGACCTAAGCTGGAACCAACGGCAGGGCGGTAGATGAGTGTGCGGATGTAGTAGTAAGCCAGAGCCTGTAATTTGTTAGCCAACAATAGTTCCCATCATGTCCGTTTTCAGCGACATACCAATAGTGGTGAACGGCTGCCGGTCACATCTGTAGACGGCTTGTCTTGGACAAAGTTTAGTCTCAAATGGGGAGGCAGCTGGTCGTACCAAGCATCGAGCTCGCTCTCGAGGGCACCCATCTGTTGAAGAGAAATCTCATATGAGGCCGAGGCTGGGTAAATCTTCTCAAGCACCTTGGCAAGTATGCGAGTTGCACGGAACAAGGCCAGTGCACTTGACAGGCGTGTATACTCACCAGGAAGAGTAGGCTGAAAGCCCTTCTCTGTGACGTACTCGTCATCAGTATCACATGGGTATTCGGCTTGGATATCCTCCTCTTTGAGGAGCTTGGGAAGGCCAAGAATAGCGGCAGAGAAGCAGTCGAGAGTGTAAAGACTCCAGAAGACCTTCTTGCGAGTTTCAATCGTGAGGGCACCAAATGAAAATCTCTTCTGGCTTTGATGTAGGCCTAGACGTTGAGAGAGGCCGGTGGCTATTCCCTTGTAGTGCTGAAGTCGCTTGTAGTCGGCGCGCATGGTGCAGTAAAGAAGAGCAAGACTGAGGCACTGGAGAGTGTTCATGGTGCTCTCCATGAGGATGGCGTCGAGAGCAGTCTGCCATTGCTGCTCACAGGTGGCGAGTTGAGCATAATCAGGTGCCTCCGATGACAGCCCGGCAATATTAAAGACAAGGTAGAGTTGTGCAAGCTTGTGGTTGCTCTTAATCTTCTCGGGGTCTGCAACAAACTCCTCGTAGACGTGAAGGAATGTAGGCTTGTGAAGGATGGGGAAGAGAGGCGCCCATTCTTGGAAGTAAACGTTGACACAGCGGTCAGAGAAGAGACGTGGCGGTGCCTTGAGAGACTGTTCGCGTGACTTGGGTCCAAGGGACTTGCAGCCCTGGATATGTAGGAATGCCTCTGGATTGAAATCAGTGCTTGGCTTGCCAGTTTCTTGAATCTTGCGCTTAAAAGCCTCTGCTTGACACATTAGCATGATTCCCAAGTTGCATATGCGGTAGAGGCTTACCAATAAATGTTCGACCGCTTGAGGCACCCATAAAATAGGAATCGGAATTCTCGATCCCGAGTAATAAAGGCGCAGCTTGAACACGGAAGGTGTCCTCCTTGGTAATCTGGGTTTCATTCCGAGGTTCCGATGCAGCAGGGCTGCTCATGGCCCTGGGAGGACTTGATCGGTTGCCGTGAATTTTGGAAAGCATGTCGATCTTCTCGTCCTTTTCGTCTAACAAATCCTTGAGTTCTCGTACCTCACTCTCTAATTGCCGTACACGTTCCTCCAGGGATTCGGTATAACCGCGAGGGAATGCACGTCGGCTGAGTTTGTCGCTTGTCCGGCATTCAAAGCCGACGTTGGCACACTGGGAGCAGGTAGGGCGGATTCCATCGCAGCGAATCTTTTTACTTCGGCAACGGTCACAAGCCTGGGCTATCCGGCTCTGGGAGCTGGTTCCTACCTTGATGACCTTCATTGGCAGAATTCCGGGCATTTTTGCGGTTGTGTAAGTTGTGTTGTATTGTGAGGAGTTCGAGTTGTGTGAATGCGGTGGGTACGGAATAGGCGGCTAGAATGCCGAGGATAAAACGGTGGCCACCGAGGTTGCCGCCAGGACTGCTTCTTGTCTGTACGGGCTTGCTCCTTGAGTTGTGTTTTCTGTTCTGTCGTCGAAGGTGTCGTCCACGTAGAATGGTCCAGTCTGAGAGGTTGAGTGGTTGTGCTGCGGTCTTAGCGAGATGGTGTACAAGCCAGCACTGCGATTGATTTTTTGGTTGGCGGGGTTGGTAAAGACGGAACGGTAAAAAGCAAGTTTGGGGGTATCTTAAAGGCGGAGGATATGAGACGATGTATATAAAGGTAGGTGTTTAAATCGGACAGAGTAAAAGAAGACAAGAATGGAAGAGGATTCGAGATAGTTGAGGTATGTATGTAAAAGGTGGAAAAGAGAAGGAGATCAGGCCAAGTTCAGATTTGTCGGGGGCGGGAAAGAGCAAGATTTAGTAGAAATGAGCAACTGGGCAAGGGCCAAGGGCACCAGAGAAGTTGAGGTGTGGAGAAAGAAGTGGAAATCCTGGGGGACGGGAAGCCCAGGGTACATCCATTAACATTACCCCGTGCCGGGCAGCCCATGCCCATGCTCAGGGCATGCTTGACACCTACCAACCGCTATACGTATAGACCACTGAGGATGTCGTGGATTACTGTACGCACTGCGAAATCTGGGGACGCGCATCCACAATCACAAAAAGGAGGGCGTGCTCTTGGCATCCATCCCCATCCGTGGGCCTGGGGCCTTGGGTTTTAGGGAAAAGACATGGACATGGATGTGGGACATGGGTTATGACGATGTGATACAGTGCACGACATTGTAAAGCACATGGCAAGTTGCAAAGGCTGAATGTCATCCATCAGTCGTAAGTGAAAATGCCGAGAAATGAGGCGTCGATGTGAGATGCACTTTTCAAAGGCCCAGGCCATGTACAGTGTAAGCTCACGAGCGGTTCCCACTGGGTAACCGGAACTGGATTATAAAACCCGTTTGTTGGGTGGCTGTGGCCGCTACTGCGGGCGGAAACGCAACCTTATTAGCTTCCATAGTCTTTCCAGGCTACTTTCAGAGCGCTAATGATTCGTCTTGCAACACTAGAAAAATCATAGGTCCAGCTAAACTGGCAGCGCTGAATACTTAGGTATAGGTAGTGTTAGGTTGGTACCTCTGGTACGTACAACCGCAACAGACGTCAAAAGGTGGCAGCAGACATGGGTTACAGAGTTTAGGGGGGGTGTACGATCATGTCCGCTTTAGTATGGGCATGGTGTAAATACCATGTGGGATTTGGTGCATGGGGTTTAGGCTATTTCTTTAATGAATCGGATTTGGCGGGAAGGTAAAGATCAGAGACATCTCAAAATGGAGGATTGCAGCTCAGGCTTGCTTTGTCTGATTCTTCCAAACTCATTCATACATATATCCCACTCTTCAAGCCGCTTGCAAATTCTCATGCCCTTTCTTTACGGTGTAAACCAGACCAGCAAAGAACACGCCTGGTCTGTTGTAGAAATGAACCGCAAAGACACCCAAGCACACAGCACGTACATGTCAATGCCTCCCTTGCTAATAATCCTTCAGCTCCAACTTGCAGCCAACAGTAAAACCTTCAAGTTGGTGTTGTCGAGTGGCACCATCCGCACGACTCTAGAACACTCTTGGACATGAACAACAGCCCATCCCCAACCCACACTCGCCCGGCCTTGGCCGCCTTTCTACTGTATCTCAGTAGAAACTGTCCAGGGTGCGGCTTACCCCGGATTATTCGAGAAAGAAAGAGATTGCCTAAAATGCGGGGAAGCATATTGTGGCATCAAATCACTTTATTTCATTGTTTTTTGCCCTGACCTTGGGCTGCTCAATGCGTAATCGTCAATGTGAAGCCAACCAAGAGGTGACTTCAGCTATTGCTGAGGTTTCATAAATGGACACTTGCTTGAAGACAGGTCGTGTGCTTCGCCTACCTATTGTAACCCTCGTCTTGGAATCGCTCCACCTCATGTTGCTTCTTTCGGTAGCCCACCCCACTGATCCCCTAAACGCCTACAGTAGTTCTTTGATCTCTCCCAGGGTTGCCTGTAAAGATACACAGCCTCGTTGTTGTAGCCCATAGCAGACATGGCCGACTAACTCCTTACCGCCCTATGCTCGGGATCTTTTGTCAGTGTTGATGCAACGTTTGTCCGTCATGATGAGCATGTCGATGAAACCTCTAGCTAGCATGGTACTTGTCGATTCTCAGACGGAGCCGCTTTGCGGCTCCCCTTAAGACCCTGCATGCTTCATGAGACAAATCGTGCAGTACAATACCTATGTACGCAGGGTGATACCGCCGGGATACGGGTTCTCTCAACGTACGTACATAGATTAACCACAGAATTCGACCGAGATTCCCGACAATCCCAGCTTTGATCGTGTTACAAACTGGCCATTCTTACTGTACGTATGAGCTGGCAGCCCCGAGCCAACCATCCCAGCATCTCCCTTCCCCAGAATATCTGGGGTTTAACCGTTGAACCACAGATCTGGTTTCGATGAAAAACGGGACCTGATCATGATGCCATATTGCTCACAAGCCTTATTTAGGACGGCACTGACTCGACTCCATACCTAGGTGTGCCTCAGGAACCCCCTACGCGGATCCTGATAGTGTACTTGAACCCGTGATAATGACTGTAACTGCGGCGTAGGTGAAGGGAGGTCAGAAGAAAAGAAAGGCTTAGTGCTGCAGAACTGGGGCAGATTAGCACTAAAACACGGCATGCTCACCGTGAATAATAGAATGAATCATGTATGTGCCGACTTGAGGACTTGCTCACGCGAGCGACATGGCGCATCTCAATCTTGAACTATTGTCCGTGATATTGCCAGATGGCCCTAACTAAACTTGAAGCGCAACCATCCACAATTCGAGTTCCATTGCTCTTCAGCTCTCCCCATCAGTCAGTCTAGCTTCAAGCCTCATGTCTGGGGGAACCGCCCTGGGATCCACATCGGAACCGCAATCGTTGAGGTATGGACCTACCACAAATCAATGATCCGCAGCTAAAATCATCTTTAATTGTTCATCCTCAGATCTCGAGTTCATTTAGGCGCCTCATTATGTTAGGACTTGAGAAGTGCGCGAGTCGCGTTGCATCTGCGCGGCCTTGTTCCTACAGTAACTTGCGTAGCTAAATCCCTGTAACCGGGAATCCGGCCTGTTGCATTATTGAAGAGGTGAGAACTGAAAGCTTAGGCAGGTATTGTAAGGGGGAGGGCTCTGTATGTTCGTCCTTTACTCAGATATGCCCACCGCTTCTGCCTTCTCAGAGTCACCTTGATGTCTAGATAATCCGGCAAAGATACCTCAAGACGCAGGGTGTCTCTAATAAGACATGGGCGTGAGTTTAACAGGTTGCCTGTCTTACATCCTCCGGTGTTGACAACGAAAATCTCGGGAAAGCAGATCATAATTCAACAGTAATCCAGACGAACAACGAATCTCTTGGTAAGACCAGAGGGAAATGCGTGGTTCCTCTATCCCTGGCCCCTTTCTAGTCCATGTCTGCCAATCCGGGGGCAGCTGTAGGCACCCTTCCCCTAGCTTTGATAGCAACTTCACTTGAAGATCATGGTGGTTAATTAATCGGACAGCTGCCAGGCTGCATTGTGGAGGTTGCTGACCAGATCTCGGTTTTTCTTTCTTTTTCTTTCCATTCTTCATTCACCATGGATGTAAGTTGACCAAGCTGACTCTACGGACATGCATAACATCCCTCTAGTAATCTGCAACCTCTTCCCTCGGGTCTGAATACCAGTGGTTATTACCCATTCTCAGATCAACTTCATTCGAGATACCAGGTAGGAAACCCCTGTAAACGCAAAAGGGCTCCTCACCTAGCGCAGCTTGAGGTATTGTTGGCGGAAACTGGCCGAATATCAACTGCTGGAGGTTGAGAAGACTGATCACACCTCACTTCACAGAACGAGAATACCCCGGAAGCCGAGTAACAATGTCCGAGAATCCGGCATCTCCTGTCGTTTCATCGGCATATGTAACATCGTCATTTAAAGAAGCGCCAGGTGAGCGACTAGCTTAGGATTTGAGCTCAAACGAACGCAAGTCCGCAATGTTCTCGTCATGATGCTATACCGCAGAACCGAAGAGCAAGGGATTAGAGACAATCAACAACGGTTCAGGCAATTGCCGATTCCCCCGCAAACCCAAAAACGGTAACGCTCGACAGCAGCCGAAAGGCGAGGGTAAGGTGTGCTTCGGTCAGCTAAAGTCGTCTTCCTCATTGGCCACTACTTCAGACGCTTGTCCGCCTTCAGAAGCTTCCATCGATCCGAGATAAGCTACCACGTGGTCGTCGGCAAAAAGATGGGCCCTCTGTACCGTGCCGATGACGCACCCTGTTAGTCGCTACTGTATCTGGGGATGTGCACAAAGACACATTGAAATATGTGGAGGAAGCTCGGTGTGTGACCGAGCATCTGGTACTGGGCCTCGGGATAAATGGACTAGCAAGCCAAAATGTGGAGGAGGTTCCTTGGCTTTCGAGGGGAGCGTCCGGGGTTAACAGGAAGAATCTGGGGAATGCTGCCAAGCATCTTGTTGAACTGCCGGCTGGCCATGAGCCTTTTCATGAACCATGGGAATTGAAAAGTCCATACAAAACAATGGCAAATGCAGAATGGAATGTTCTCTACCGGTACCCACTTGGCTTGCCGGGTTTGCCACTGCTATCATTGAAAAATCTGGGATATAAAGACACTGAGAGAAAACCACCATTTGTGGCACGTACCTGTTCATCCAGAGCCGTGGCAGCACTCTCAAGCACACTAGCTTCGATTTCCCTAAGTGTTTCCGCTGCCCGAAGACGGTCGTCTCTTACCAGTCCGGCCCGGCGCAACGGCTCCAGTTGATCGTGGGAGATCTCGGAGGAGAGCTGCACCAGATGGTCAGATACCACCTCATGCAAGATGGATACCACCCGAAGCCTAAAAACTTGACAAAGGGGGTGATCTTCAATGAGGGTTTCAAAGTCGTCCGCTCGTGCTGTCACATCCTCTTCTTGCCAGAAAAGCTTTAGCTCACGCTCTCCGTCCTCTCTCTGCAGCACCCTAAACTCGAGACCATCTTCCTCGTTCAGACACAGTAAGTAGGCGAATGGACTTTGCCAGGCTATCTTCCCACCTGACTGAGATATCTTGAGCGACGGTGATCCTTTAAAAACGTGGAGCTTGGCCTTTCCCAGCGGGTCGTCGGGAAGTGCGTCTAGAGGCAGGGTTAATCCGTCGACAGTAGACTCGCGGTCGATAAACCCGTAACTGAAGAGCATCTCTGCTGGGGACTTTTCTCCATAGGAGATGGTCACTTCCTTGCCCTCTGTCACTTCTGTGCCCGGACGTAGCAGTAAAACAACATCATCGTTGCTGTCTTCTTCATAGTAGGCGGTTGGGCGATGCGAGTGGTTGGCCATGTCAAGACCGGGGACCATGGTATGCCCAGCACGGGGAAGTTCCAGACATCGGGATCGATACCACGCATCAACCAGGACCCAGTCCTGAATAGTTGCAGTCTCTCTCTCCCAAAAGAGTGAGTTCCAGAATGCCAATCCCGAAGACTTTTCGGTAAGTTCATTAAACTCATTGGTAAGAGCTGTAAACTTGGCTTCTAACGCAGCCTAGATACGAGTAGTTAGTGCCCTCTTGTCCTCTAGCGGGAGTTTACTTGTCCAAATTCACCTCCATCCGAAAATCACTGCGGCTCCGCAGCTAACAAGCCTGAAAGTGATCGCAATTTGGAGAAACACTTACCTCCAACGAAGTGCCCTGCAGAAGGGCTCGCTCAACTTCCGACCACATTGTTGGTACGGGGATATCACGAGGAAGAAACCTTAGATACTCGGTCCATGGTGTTGGCGCAGGACCTTTTGGACTCGATGTGTCTCGGGTAGCTCGAACATGATGCGCTAAGAGATATATCAAGATGTCTTTCCGGGTTGACTTTGGCAATATCAGCCACTGTTTGTGCTGCTGCCAAGTGGCCTGCACGGCTATGATATTAGAGTCTTACCTGATGCCCTGCAGAGTCGAGCAATTGGCAGAAGTTTCGATCGACCTTTGTATAATCTTCAATAGTGGCTGCTGAAAGGATCAAATCATGAGGAATTCGTAGTAGTTCGGTCATATTGTGGTTGATTTGTCCGTCTGCGTTACCAATTGAAGTCTCAATCTTAGACTTTTCGCCCTCTTTTCCATCTGCGCTCGGTTCATCCTCCTTCGCTTTCGTCACGTCTTCCGTTGCCGGGGTTGTCGTTGACCTCAAGTCACTGGCGGCCACTAAGCCAATACCCTTATCATTCGTCTCTTGTAACTTGGCCTTGATGAACTCCACATTGTTGAATCGCGCCCATGTGGGAAATGCGTCGATTGATAAGGGTGATGATGATGACATGGCTGGAAGTAAAAATTCCGAGGTGTTGTTGAGGTAAGAAATGGCTCTTTAAACAAGTGTAACTTATTTGTGCTCTTGCCCCGGGTATGGATTTCTAGGCATCCGATTGAATGGGCGAAAAGGCAGGCACAAGGAGACCGATGTCCGGCGCATAACGCCACTATATCCCGCTTATTGCCGTGGGGAACGAATTTTCGACCCACTTCAGCCTCTTCCGGCCAAGCACCAAATTTGCGCCGTGGGCCTTCAATTTGATGCCATCACAGTCACATAAGTTTATCCTTACATACATACAAAACCTGTTCCAGGGCTGCATAATCCCCGCAGGCACATAGCTTCTGGCTAGGTAATATCAGTTGCTTACTGAAAATCATCTACAGAACGTCAAACTCAGAAAAATTCTGTTCTTGGCACCGCCCTCGACTCTCGTCGTTCAAGTAAACCCCGGTCCAAGTCCGTTCTCCGTGTCTTACATCTCAAAGGCTCAGCTCCTTCATCATGCCTCGCGATCCGCTTATCGGCCTCGTGGGAAAACCCTCAGCTGGAAAGAGCTCTACGCTCAACAGCTTGACCGACGCCACGTCCAAAGTTGGTTGGTAGAAAGACCCTGGCCAAAGCTGCCGCAACTTGGCGCTGATCGCAAGTTAAATAGGCAACTTCCCGTATGCTTCACCCTTGTTTCATACCCTGTGTCCCCAATGCTCTGCATTATGAGTGCTTGTGCGCAGTGTAAGCTTTTGCCTATTGTGAGAGCTGACCATTCTCGCTAGGTTCACAACTATTGATCCCCAGCGAGCTATTGGCTACCTTCAGATCGAATGCGCCTGCGCCCGGTACAATGTATCAGACAGATGCAGGCCCAACTATGGCGCTTGTGTCGAAGGCCGGCGCTCTGTGCCCATTGAGTTGCTTGACGTCGCTGGTCTTGTCCCTGGAGCTCACGAGGGCCGTGGCTTAGGCAACAAGTTCCTTGACGACTTGCGCCATGCAGACGCTCTAATTCATGTTGTCGATGCTTCAGGTACTGTTGATGCGGAAGGCAAGGAGACGAGAGGTTACGATCCCTCTGTAGATATTGCGTGGCTGCGGAGTGAGATTGTGGCATGGGTTCTCGGTAACCTTATGCAACGATGGGGATCGATTCGACGAAGGCACCAGGCTATCAAAGCGACTGCTACGGAAACCTTACAAGCTCAATTCTCCGGTTATGGTGCAACATCGACTATTGTGAACCGCGCATTAGATCGTTGCGGCATTAAAGAGCCTCTCGAAGATTGGTCCAACGAAACTGTCGAACAAGTCGTTAATGCATTTATCGACGAAAAGTTCCCAACAGTTATCGCGCTAAACAAGATCGATCATCCGGATGCCGACAAGAACATATCCAAAATCGCCAAGCAGCAAGACCCTAACACGATCGTTCTATGCTCCGCCATCTCGGAAATCTTTCTGCGAAAGATGGCCAAGCAGGGCTACATCAAATATATCGAGGGCAGCGAGTTCATCGACACCAAAGAGGACCTGATAGAGCAAGGCGACCCTACCGGCGGCGGCCTCAAAGATCTTGATGAAAAGAACCGCAACCGGATCGAGAACCTCAAGGATATGGTGCTCTACCGCTTTGGATCCACAGGTGTCGTTCAGGTTCTATCAAAGGCCGCCGAGCTGCTTGGTCTTGTCCCTGTCTTTCCTGTTCGGAACACTTCCACCTTCAGCTCAGGTGCTTCGGAGTCCAAGTTCGTGTTCCGGGATTGCGTGCTCGTTAAGAAAGGAAGCACAGTTGGTGATGTAGCACGAAAGATCATGGGCGATGCACCTATTGCATTCGTTGAAGGAGCTGGAAATATTCGAGTATCCGAAGACGATTTTGTAGCCGTCGGCAAGAATGATGTAGGTCACGGCCTCCCTTAATTCGAAATCTTACTAATAAAACACACAGGTCCTATCGTTCAAAGTTGGTAGAGCTTAGCACCATAGGCATACCGTCCGTTATGAGATCCGAGCTATAAATCATGCCTGTTGGGGATTGCAAATCTATGGGGAGGCGTTGGGGTCGTTGTTCTTAGACCAGGGTATCAAATGTCTATATAGAGGTTTGCAGGTTCGGCGGGGAAAGCATTGGCAAAGGATCTGTTTGAATAGAATGGTAAAATGCCAGAAAGAATATTTTTTTCTGTTGACTTATGGACATGTAAGTGAAACTATCAGATTCAGAAATGTGAGAATCCAGTAAACCATGTATTTTTTAGACAACAATACTCAACTTGTGTTGAGTCTTCCACAAGTATCTCGACCATATGATACCCACACAGCACTTTAGAGAACGTGAGCTCATTCTTCAATTGGAAGTGGCCATTCTCGTGGCCTGTCTCCCCAGACAGGCTCAACCCCATACTTACTGACCACAGCACGAAGTCGATCACCCAAATCACCAGCAACCGTCTTCTGGTAAAGCTTCTGTAGATGTGTGACCTTGAGAATAGCCTCGATAAGCACACAAAACTCACGCTCATCATACATCGATGAGTTGATTTCAAGGATCTCAAGGTTGGGAAAACTGGCGAGGAAGCCTGGTAGATACAGCTCTTCATCGTTCCTGGGGTACGCGCGGAACCTAAACTCAGAGAGCCCAATGCATTTAATGCCCTGCTCACCACGCAGCCATACGTGTTCGTGAATATGCTGGGTGCTATAGGCTCCTTCAGGGGCGCCCTGGGGCTCGAGAGGGAAAACGAGGTCGACGGTATGAAGCTTGCGAGATGCGAGGGCATCGCCAAGCACCTTTTGAAGTTTAAGGGGCGGTATTAGTGCTCGGCGGAGCCGCAGCGAGCGCAATTCTGCATATTGGCAGTTGTATCCATCCGTAGCCAGCATTTCAGGCTCTTGATTTAGCATCTCTGACATGACTATCAGACCCAGCGGCACCTCGTCATTGCGCTGCCATCGAAAGTCAAAGTCTATGTGTTGCAGCGTACGTCCACCTCGTAACGAAGTCAGTTGCTGGATGGTTGCCGTGGTGTTTGGATCGGAATCGTTCGCCCCATGCACTATAACCACTTTGAGTTCTGGCCAGTAGGTGTCGAGTTCGGTGTTTGCTGGAAGCTCCCCTGAAAGCTGAACGTCCTTCAGCCAAAGCTGCTGCACACGTGGTGTTTTGGCAGCTAGATACCACTGGTCCAATTAGCTAGGGTATAAGTGTATCACCGATACAGGAAAGCTTACTGTGTCTATTCTGAATGGACTTGCTTTGCTTTGCTCCTCGAGCCGCAGGTACTGGAGGCGAGGCAGATCTGGGAACCAGTGTTCAATCGCTCCGGTCTGTGGTAAGCCCTTGATATGCAGATATTGCAAGCTCTCACAGGCATGGTGCAACAGTGGCTCCAGAATAAGTGGTTTTGTGACAAGTATATCTTCGAGAAAGACATGGTTAAGCGTTTTGAGCATATCCGCCACATTTGGAATTGCAAGATCTTCCTCGGTGCTCCCCTTCAACTCGAGACACTCGAGTTGCTTGGATCCTTGTAGGAGAGCAAGAAGTCTCTTCTGCGTGAGTCGAAAACACAAGATGTCATCAATAACTATTCGACGAACGTCATTCCCCGAATAGGAGATAAGTTTTCTGACTGACTTCGTGGTAGGGGCATGACGATAAAAGTACTTTTTCGTGAATAGTAAAGCCCGCCAGAGCCGCTCGTTACCACGGCTTGTAAGATATCGCCGCCAGTCTTTAGAGACGCGAAGACATCGTACGACCGATGCAAAGTCGAGATAACTAAAGATGCGCTGAACAATATCCTGTGGGTTCTTCAGAGGATCTCGGCGGTAGTATCGTATATGCAGTGGTTGCCTCGCACTTATAAGTTTCTGTGATCCAGTCAACACCAACTCACACGCCTACGGCGATACATCCTTGTACTGAACACTTACCTGGTACTTTGGCGATCCAGCGAGGTGATGCTTGTTCCCGACTTCGATTCCGGCGCTATAAACTTTCCATGCAAATTCAAACTTCTTCTGGAGGCGTACAATCTTGCCCAATCGTAGGTATCCCTGCGTTTGCATTCGTCAGCGAGATGGTATACGTACTTGAGGGGTTTCATACGTCTGGCAGCCTTGGAGCGAGCTCTAGCATCCACTCAGCGTCTTTTTGGGCTCGCTCGAGTTCTTTGAGTTCTTCAAAGGTCGCAGCACGATAGTCAAGGGCTTGTATGTGAAGCTTGTTGTCACACTTGTTGAACGTCTTACCTACCATGCACGTACAAGTATACATGGCCTCGTTGAAGATAGAGCCATCTTCCATAGCAACTTTCTCAAAGTTCTTGCAGTTGCAACGTTCCCGTGCCATTTGCCTAGCGCAAGAGCAAAGCCGCATTGCCTGTGGGGAGTTAATAGCTACTCCAGCAAGTTGAATGTGACTAAACGCATACTTTTGTGAACTGTCTGAGAGCAGGCTTGAACTGTTGCGCTCCATATAATCGGCGTCCCTCAGCAATAGCTGACTCTTGTGTTTCAGAGGGCATTATTTCAGAGAACCGCCTGACAAGGTGAAAGAGAAATAGCCACGCCTGTTGTGACCGAGGGTTGATAGATGCCTGGCAAAATTCTGTCTTCTCAGTCTATTCTGTGTGTCAGCACGGCTTATAAGTTGCTTGGGATACTTCTATATAATGCATCTCGAGGGCCTCCACTTGGGCAATATCAGGTAGAAAGAGCCAAATAATATTTTCTCCAAAATGTTGTGGAGGACTCTTACGATCGGAAGCTTGGAGCTTTGTCTCACCTGTAGGCTACTATCGCCGCGAGCGTTGCTTTGGGTACCACCAAGCCAAGAAAGGCTGACTTCTTAAACATGTATCTCTTATATGAGTTTCTGGAATAGCACTGGCCAATGCGATGAGTGTCTTCGTGTTAATTTGTGGTCGTTATTGATATGTTGCGCGAAAGAGAATCAATGAAGCTCTTAGGAGACGCGCTCTAGTTAACCGATATTTCGCCTACCCTATACAGATTTCGGTTTATCTGGAGGCTTTATGAGCCCTCCGTGGATTTTGACTTCTCCCCAAAATTTCCCAGCTGATTGTTTGGACAAAGACTGCTGTGTGTTTGATGCCCAAGGTGACATTTCGAGGCCTTTGGCTGGTTCACCAAAGGGGCAGAGATGATCAACACGACAACCCATCCCTATCCACCACTCACACATCCTCGCCTCTGCAAAGCAATTACCTATGCAATCACCACGAATGATGCTTACATTTTATCACATTTTAGGCATCAGAATACCTACCGAGACTCGTTATATGATAATAACATGCGTCTCAAATTCCGACTACTACCTGTCCCTCAGGCTACACCCTACAACCAGCGGCCATTGACTCTAGGACCAACTGAAGTCCAAATAGGGCTGAAAGCATCGACAAGTTAGCCAAATTATTTTGAAGTAAAGTTATAATTTGATGTGTAAGAGATTCTTACTGTCCTGAAACCACAAGTACTTAGAAACAAAATCAATAGTATCCTGTAGTCTCATGCAGCCGGCGATGTATTGGAGCCTGGGGCGAGAAGCTATATGCAATCTGCCGTCAATATCAGGTCAAACACTTTGATAAGACCGCCAGATAATATGTGACTTGGTAGTTGTTGTCCAAGATTGATGATTGATACACATGTCTGATTTACATGAAGTTAAATGGGAACTTGAACTGCTGGCTACTTCTGTGTCAAGGCCGAGAGAAGCCACTCTGTAACACAAGCTACAAGAACAGAAAATTGACAAATTGCCTAGTCGTCAACTGAACTGTGTTATGCCTGATTCGCCACCATTTAACTAATTGTCAGCCATAAACAAGATGAATAGCAGCCGCTGTTTGCTTTCATAGGCTTGAGTTATATACCTTGATCCCTAGCGAAGACTGATAGTTGCCGAGATGAAACCTCTAACACCATTGCTAATCCAACACTCTTCACCATGTACCAGAGAGTTGGAATTGATAACCTGCTCAGAAGCAAGCCCTCTGGTTGCGGATCAGCATTGAGCCTCTAATTGGCCATCGGTTGATAGTAACACATACCTTTCCAATGCCCAACGCCTTGAAGTGCCATCTTGGCCACCATTTCCTTCATCCCAGCTGAAGTGGGCTGAAACAGGTGGTGTAACCCAACGACCATCCCTCCAGAAGTAGGGCGTCGTTCTTGTTCCTTCCATCACAGAGCCATCGTCCTTATTGACGATAAGGATGTCTGCAGGATCCGTGGGGCTCATACCAGCGCGTGCTTGGGCAGCGTCGTACATGTGTCTCCTTGTAGTCTTGAAGTGAGTGTACTCGGATCTTGATGTTGAAGCCTGGTCTACAAAAAGAGTGTAGTTGGGGACTTTCTGGGGGTCATCCTCAAGCAGGGTACTCGAAGGGACTGGAAGCCGAGTTGGCAATAGATTTTGCAGGGCAACTTCGGGTGTGTTGAACTTCTCAACCTTGATCTCGCCCTCACGAGTCACGACTATCCTCAGTCGCAAATGTGTTTGCGGAAATGGTCCTAGGGCGTCCGAGATGAGATGGGCCAGAGACTCAAGTCCGTCGACGCCTGACAGTCGATCAACTGCAGGCTGCCATTTCCAATATATTGCTGCTCTGAGTAGCCGATCACGGTGAAAGTCGAGCATGTACAGTGGAGACTTGTTGTCAAAGTGCCAACCTTGGCCGTCTAGTCCGCGATTTGGTATGTTTTCAAGTTTTGTATCATATCTCATAGAAGTAAAGAGAGAGAAATCTTCAGCCATCTTGCGAGTGAATGCTTTGTGGATTAATCCAATGATGGGGGCTTGGTTGATGGAGTGTAGTTGAAGTAGCAGAACGCGATGACTGATATTCATTCATTTTCTCGATCACATAGGGTGTTCACGATTAGTAACGAAGCTGAAGCAGTTCAGTTCACAATCCAGTCAATTGTCGATATAAATCCTTATTAGGTACAGACAGCATTCAAACTATGTATTTAATGAACTTAATTCCTAGAATAGATGAATGTAAACAAGGTGTCAAAATCTAGATCGAACTGGAATCGCTGTCATTTTGGTGTAAAGGAATCCCCGCAACATGTCACCTTATTATTCGCAGAAATCACCAGACCGACAAGTATCATCAAAACATTAGCGACAGGGGCCGTAAAGAAAATAAACAGCCTGTACCTACGCGACATGCTTGGCATCTGTTATGGAGAACTACCGTACAGTATCATGATAATATTTACGAGAATCAACATTAGTAGGTATCCAGCAGATCTCGACGGGGAATGTAGGTAGGTAAAGCCGGCGTGATCCGAGTGCCTCAGGCATACGTCACTTGCAGTTTCTGTCGTCACAGCGGGACCTGGACCTCTCTCTCCCCCGCCAACTTTTGCTTTCCATTGCCTTTGTTGATGAGTTCACCTCACTGATCGGAAAAACTTTCAGTGGACCCGGCCCGCGGACACCCACTGCTGGCGCGCCAAATTTCGTAGCCCAGATCCCGACCTACCTGAGAGCCCGAGGCCGTCAGCATTTTCTGCGCGTATGCCCAGCTCGCCGCAAGCTAATAAAGTTCACTTACTTACTGTAACACTGCGCCTACATCATCGGCTCCCCAACTTCCTGAACCCGCATCGACGGCCTCGCTTCCATTCTTGCCTCTCGTCGAATCATCTATAGGCTTCGCAATGTCAGCTCCAATTCCGTCAATGCCTCCGGGTCAGCCAACGGTGGCCATTCCTGTCGACTCTTCCTCTGGCCTTTGGGACCGGATAACAAACTGGGCTTCGGAGAATAAGGCTGTTGTCTACACCATTGCTGGTGTTGCTGTTGCTGTTACGGGTGCCGGCGTCGTCTACTACCTCAATGATACTGTATGTTTCACAATATCCAATCCCATGATGCTGTTTGTTGCGGCTGCCTCTGCTGCCTCTGCCGCTTCAGTACTGTGGCTAAGCTGGTTCCTATATCGAACCATTCCACAACATGGCCAACCTTGACTAACTTTTTATCTCAAACTTTAGAGCCCCAAGGACACAACACCAAAGCTGAGCAAGAAGGAGAGGAGAAAGCGAAAGGAAGCTGATCGCAAAGCTGATGCCAAAGAGGCGCCTTCCACCGGCGCTTCCAAACCCAAGCCCGTCTCCGCCGAGAGTGAGCCGGAGCTGCCCGAGATCGATGAGCAGACAGTTTCTACACTCACTCAGGAACAGCGTGAAGAGTATGCCGCCAAGCTGAAGCAGGCCGGTAACAAGGCCTACGGCGATAAGTCATACAACAAAGCCATTGACCTTTACTCCAAGGCCATCCTCTGCAAGGCCGACCCTGTCTTCTACTCCAACCGAGCCGCCTGCCACAGCGCCATGAGCGAATGGGATCAGGTTATTGAGGACACAACCGCCGCCATCAACATGGACCCCGAGTATGTCAAGGCCATTAACCGCCGCGCTACTGCCTACGAGCACCAGAAGAAGTACTCCGAGGCGCTCCTCGATTTTACTGCCTCATGCATCATCGATAACTTCAAGAGCGAGTCTACCGCTCAGGCTGTTGAGCGACTCCTCAAGACTTTCGCCGAGCAAAAGGCCAAGGAGATGATGGCTTCCCGACCACCCAAGCTGCCCAGCCC
>JAATHB010000506.1:0-144515 GCA_014822075.1 Fusarium buharicum | reverse complement strand
GTTAGACGAACAGGGTACCTAGGGGTTCAGCAGCGGGTATTTGCCACGGTAATCTACAACTTAAAGATACAAATTTATGTCACTCCAAATACCTCTTGCGCTACGAAGCCACCCAGCCTTCAGTTCCTGAAAGCTCCTGGCTTCAGAAGAATTAGGGGCTCCTGAACGCACCCGCAAGCCAATGAGGGGCCGACCCGTCCGCGTCTTTGGCTTTGTCTTGATCCGGGGGGGAGAACAAGCGAGACCGACAAGCATGGCGACTCGATCAACTCCCTGAGCCAAGGATGGCACAAGTCAATTTTGAAGATGAAGAAGAAGAATGACAGTTTATACGCAAATAGACAGATAGATCTCTTGATTTCTAATCCCAAGAACCAGCCTTTCAAGGAGTCATATTGAGCAAGGCAACACATAGCATCAAATGGAGCCAAGGTTCAGAAAGTATTCTGCCGCAGGCCCCTTAATTGACACTGACGATCAAACGTTTCTAGATCGAAATCGCACTGTCCTGTTATTTACTTAGGATCAACATAAACATGTAAGAGATATATGGGTGGGTTCTGAGTAAACATATTGAGGATGTTTATAGTATGGGAGTTATTAAGTACCTATTATCTTGAGATGATGCTACTACTGATAGTACCTTAGTAGGTATGCATTATATAAAGATTATTATAGCATATCCAGAATCAATATGTGAACGACTGAACACTCTCTTGCTACGTAATACTGGTAGCATCCTAACAAGTTTGAAGATGAAACCCATCCAGATTGTTTTGAGACTCGTCCTCCGAAAGGGGGTTGCCAATTCCAAAATACTGGGGAGAATATTGAACCCTAGCAAAACAATTGATCCATCTCCACCGTAACCCCAAGACGGCTTTAAATAACGAGATGGCCCAGAGACTCAGCCTTGGTCAGCTACATCTTGGCTCAGAAGCTCGTCGGACCTTATTTGCACCAGGTGCCATAAACAACTCATCCGCAGCCGCCTACAGCTATGCAGATATCCCCAACATTTATCGACGAGCCATGCTTTTGACGTCAAGGGCTCTACAGCTTACGCCAGCCACCAACAGTAACTCCAATCATGCAGCGGAAGCTTACATAGGTATCGGGGTCAACAAGATAAATGGGCCCCTCGGGATATTCTCTCGATTTGCACCGGATCGATCCTATTTTGGTATTCTAAGTTGTGTTGAAGAAAGCTGAAGCAGCTTTGTCCGTTGAATTCTTCCATGCCATATTACTCCATACAGTGCTACCGACTAGCTCAACCAGTCGATTTGGGGCCTTTCATGTTCCTGGCCTAGCACCAGCCGCAAAACCCAGCCCCCTTTTGTTTCTCGCCCAGGTATGCGGTACGTACCTGGCGATTCCATCTCTTTTACAGCCACGATCGTCAAGTCGTGTCATTGAGGTTCGAATTGCATTGCGCTCTCATTCAAAAATTTGCAATGCATCAATGCGTCAACGGTGTCCGGGAAGAACGGATCAAAACGAACGGGCCGCCCCCTTTACTTCTCCTTTCTCCATACTGTCATGTCCCAGGCGGCGTTGGTCGTGTCGCGTCTCTTTTTTGTACTCTAAGGGTAAGGGTTGAACCTCACAACCAAAATATGGCCCATGCCTCGTCACTCAGTACAGAATGCGGGTCATAATGCGAGCTGTACATGCACCATTAGTCTACAGCCTTGAGCTTATTTGTCTCGGTTCGACTTACCGCTAATTGTCTCGAGGTTATCGTAAATATCCTTGATCTGCTCATATTTGATGTTGCTGATATCAGCCATGAGGTAGGCGTTGTCGCCCCTGCTGTCGGAAATCTGCTTGTCGACGTTGTGGTCGCCAAGGATCTCGTTGACCTTTCGAAGGACACCGGGAACGTTTCGGTGGATGAAGATGACCTATGGTCTCGGGTTAATATACGACGCGCCGATGTATTGGCTTCCAGTGTAGACTTACACGAGCGGTGTCGGGCTCGTCCAGGGTCAACGAACGCAGCTGAACCTCGGGAACGTTGACGCTGCCCAGAGTGATACCCTGGTTGATGTAGCGCACCAAAGCCTCGCTGACTAGTAAAGTGTTAATGGTGAGTCCAACGTGTTACCTAGCAGGTTCACCTACCTTCAATGCCGATGGCACGCTGGGCCTCCTCGGTGCTACCACCAATGTGGGGGGTCAGAATAAGGTTCTTGAGGCTCCTCAAGTCCTCGCCCCAGAGGTTGAGGTCGTTGGTGAAATAGTCACCGTTAGCGGCAGGCTCCGAGGGGAAGACATCGAGAGCAGCACCAGCGACCTTTCCGGAACGGCTAGCCTTGATGAGAGCGGGAATATCGACAACGCTGCCACGGCTTGCGTTGATGAGGTAGGCGCCAGTCTTCATCTGCTCAAACTGGGTGGTGGAAATCATGTTTCGTGTCTCAGGGAGATCGGGGACGTGGAGGGTGACGAAATCAGCCTCACCCAGAAGCTTTTCAAGAGTAGGGACTTGGTTGGCGGTACCAAGAGCCATGAGAGTGACCACATCATAGTAGATAACGTTCATTCCCATGGCTTCAGCAAGGACGGAGAGCTGAGAGCCAATGTGGCCGTAGCCAACAATACCCAGAGTCTTGCCGCGAATCTCCCAGCACTTGGAGCTGACCTTGTTCCAGGTGCCGCGGTGCATCTCATTGGATCGGTCGCCGAGCTGACGGGCAAGAGTGATGATTTCGGCGATGACAAGCTCAGCGACACTGCGCGAGTTGGCGAAGGGGGAGTTGAAGACGGCGATACCATGCTTGGCAGCATATTCGAGGTCGACTTGGTTAGTACCGATACAGAAGCAGCCGATGACGAGAAGGTTTCCGGCCTCACGCAGGACCTTCTCGGTGAGCTTTGTCTTAGAACGAATGCCGATAACTTGCACCTCACTGTCAACAGCATTCGTTAGCATGCGAGGTGGGGTACATGGAGCTCATGGACGAGGGGCATGTGCGTGGGTGACATTGGAGGGGCACAGCTTCGCGATAAAAAAAAAAGTTGAGCAATGGCGGGGTATTTCGCAGACATACCGAATCTTCTCAATAAGCTGGTCCTCTGGCAGAGAGGTCTTAAGAGCTTCGACCTGATAGCCCTGAGCCTTCAAGATCTCCTGCCCAGTGACATTGACGTTCTCGAGAAGCAGGATCTTGATGTCCTTGGTGTTGAATGGCTTGAGAGTCTTGGGTGCGCCACGGTTGCGGTTAGGGAGGTTGACAGCCCAGCTGGTAGGGGGAGACTGGAAAGACGCGCTGGGTGAGACAGCCGAGTTCTGGTCCCAGCTGTGAGAGACCTCGCGTTGCGCAGCAGCCGAGAGGCTACCGGAAATGTTTTGGGGAGCAGGCGTCATGACGAATGTGGTGATGGTCAGTCGATGTGTAGCGTGGTGTTTGTTGGAGAAGGATGGAGGGGTCGTAGACAGCGGGGCGGTCGAAGAGTTGGAGAGCTTGATGAAGGTGGTTCGGGAGGGCTAATAGAAATGGTAGATACAAATTGCTCGCTACCAAGGAAAGATGAGATAGTAATTATGGTATGTATACTATATGTATGAATTGAAAATGCGAGAGAATAAGGAGAGCGTTTTAGAGGGGGCCAATATGGTTTTATTATGCAGCCAATTCTTACGCAGCCAAAATCTAAAAGCAATGATGAGATGACTCTGACTCCTCTGGTCCACAGAGCATTGCTGGCAAACCGCGACGAGCCGGATCCAGCACCAAAGCCCAAGTGTAAAAGCCTCTACCGACTTCCGTTAAATTGACTCATCCATGTTTGTTGCCATCACCGCCGAATCAGAGGGCATCCAGAGGTTAAAACGGCATCAGGGTACCCTTGCGACTCTAGGTCACTTTCTGATGAAGCTAAGGTACTGTACATGCACGTGGGAGTGGAACAGCCGCCATAAGAGGTACACAAGGTACTTCAGCCGGAACAAAAAACTTTTTACGTACCATGTTCTCGACAGCTTGGAGTCGTTCGACCCTTTAAAACAGTTATAAGCCGATAAAACCAGGCTCGGCGCCTTTGATAACTTGCCGCTAATAGATTCATGGGGCCCTGAGCGGGACCGCTTGAGAAAAAAATGTCACGGCAGCGCTTATTACTCCTTTGGCACTTGACCGAGACCGGATGCCACCATGCCGTCACGCAATGGCGTCAATCTCTGCATTCACCGGCGGTCGGTTGCTGGGACATGCATTTACCGCTTCCAGCAGTCCCGCAGGCGGCCGTAGCTAGAGGTGCGGCAGGATCGGAGGCATTTGCAGCCCGGTAGCGGGATGCGGCGGAGCTGAGCGGCGGATGGACGGACTTAATTTATTCAACTCTAGGTATTGCAGGAATCATGCATCAATCCTCACCTAGCTCGCTGTATAGCCTGTACTGTTTTCATCAAGTTGGTTCATGAAATTATCCATCAATTGCAACCCTTAGTTTATAGCAACCTCGGATCGAAGCATGCCAGTATGACCTTGGCGAAACCATCATTGCCCAACTCCATATGGCCTACCCTATTCTTTCACCTACGAGTACGCGTAGCATGCATATCACGTCCATTATGTATGCCTAGTTGTCTAGTTTGTATACTTTATATATGTTACCGTGTCATGGCTTGGTTGAATCATACATTTCCCTATCAATCCCCGAGCGTATTGCTTGGAACATGTTCAGCTTGCGGGTGCAGTTCCAAGGCAACATCCCACATACAATGTATTCCATGTGGGGAGTTTACTATCTCAGGGTACATAGAAAGTAACACAGCACGTCACGGAAACAATATAAACCAAGTCAAAGTATTACTGCAATAACATGTATTGCATTTCGCGGAATCTCAATCTCTATGTATTATGCACCTGAAAACCCTTGCACCCTTGTAAGAACCATCCGTCACTACCTTACATGCCAGGAACGAAATCGACGTCATTGTAAAAGCAAACAACAAAGATAAATGACCCCAAAAACGAAGTAAGAGAAGGCAGCAAAATGAGTAGGGCAACATAAGATCGCGGGCCGACTTTTGCCCTCTGGCTGTGTCTATGAAGATGGTTTCCAGTCCCAGAGTTTGCTGCAAAACGGTAGGTTTTCTGCAAACGATACCTATCAACTGACGATGCTACCTTTAGTTCTGAAAAACGGCACCGGCTCGATCGCCGACCTGCTTCAACCGCTTCCCAATTCTGTAGCCTTTTTCTTCCTGTCGTTCACCGCCCATCCATTATCCGAGGTAGGTCGGTGGCTTAGATAAAAATCCTCAAACCCGATAAAAGCCTTTCATGTCGTGAGTGTAAATATGCGCTGCGTCGCGTTCTATCGCTTCGCTCAGCTCTGTTTGCACTCGGCAGCCTCCTGCTTGGGCTTGCCGGACTCATCCTGCAAGTAAAGTTAGTTTCGTTACAATATTAATGAAATTCAGACGTGGGGATGCATACGTCGTCGTCAGATTCCTCCTCATCGTCGTTCTCCTCGCTCAGGTCGTCCTCATCCTCATCATCATCGTCGTCGTCAAAGTCGGCACCTTCGAGCTCATCGTCCGAGATCTCCTCGAAAGCAAGAGCTTCTCCGGTGAACCAGTCGATAGCGCGAGGGATCAGCTTCTCCTTGATATCCTCACCCAGCTGGTAGTCGAGCTCAAGACGCTCTTCGATGTCGGACTCGGCATCCTCGTCATCGTCATCGGTAGGAGCCTTGGGTGGCGAGAAGAAGTTGAAGAAGGACTCAGTAGGAACAGTCTTCTTAACAATACGGGTCTGCTTTGTGTCTGGATTTCATGTCAGTCGTCAAGTCAAAGCTGAGAAATATGTATATTTCAGAATGTCACCACTTACTCTTGTTTCGCTGTTTCTTGCTCTCAACACGGACAGTCAGGTCCTTGCCGGGCAGCCATTCAATCTTGTCACCCTCAGCATGGTCGTAGATGAAGTCACCACCGTAGCCACTCTCGTTCTGGTAGTAGTAGGTCTTGGTGATGGTGGTGTTCTTGAAGAAGTCGTTGGGGGCGAACTCGAAGATAAGGCGGAAACCGGGCTTGTCAAGGTACTCCATGCGAATGTCGGTGAGGTGCTTGAGGGCAGCCTCATCGCGGTCAGTGATCATCTCAGCAAGAGAGATCTGGTTCTTCATGGCAGAAAGCCAGAACTCGGGAATACCGGAAACATTGTCGGGAACGTCGGACTTCTGCTCAGACTTAGGAGCATCACCCTCAGCCTCGGGCTCATCGTCCTCCTCACCGGCCTTGATCTCCTCTTCGGTAGGCTCAGACTTGCCGTTGATGATGGCGGAGCGCTTCTCGTAGAGGGGAGAGAACTTGGCGAAATACTTCTTTTCGAGCTGAAGAACCTCCTCCTGGAACTCGGCCTCGAGCTTGGAGTGGTCTTTCTGGATACCCTTAAGACCAGCGACACGTCGGCGGACAGGTGCGGGCAGGGACTCGATGTAGCCCGAAGATTGGCCCACAAGGGAGCCGAGGCGACCCTGAATCATCTGGATAAGCTTGGGGTTTTGGGCAAAGACAGAAGCCGCGGCGGCACGGTCCAGGTCCTCTATAGCGGGGTTAGAGCATGTTTTTCATGGCGGAGAGATTGATTCATGATATCTCATGAAAAAATCACAATAAGCTACTCACCCTCCTTGATACTAGCAACGCCTGGCTGCTGGGCGTGAGAAGAAATAGGAGCGGCGGTAGCGGGAGTGTTCTGAGGTGTACTGCTCGAAGGTGGGGTAGTTAGCATCGTGAACTGTGAAGCAGCGGACAAAGCATCAAACAAAGATGATATTTGAAGGTGTAGAAATGACTTACGGAGCCACAGCGTCTTGGGCACGCTTTCCGCGAATTGGCTCGGCCATGGTGTCTGATATGAAAAGAATGCGAAGAGGCGCTTGTGGGAAACGTCTTGGGGGGACGAAGTGAGGTAGGTTGAGAGGGATGAAAGGAAGTTGAGAAAGCGGCGGCCGTTGACGTTGCTAAATTCTGGTGGGGGGCGATAAGTTGAAAAAAAATTTGGGCACTGGGCTTGTAACCAGCAGCAGTGCTCGCTCTCTTCTCTCCTCTCACTTTTGAACTTGTTGGGCCGCCCACCAAGCACCAAGCTCAACTGGTCGATCGCCTAAAAAACCCAGACTGTGTGAGAGAGGATCCTCTAATCCATAAGTCGGAGTGTGGAGGCGCTGTGAAAGAGCGGAGAAGTGAGACAACAGAAAGGGAGTGGAGGAACCAGCCACAGAAGCACAGTGCATATCCGAGCATAAACACACTCAGCAGCATTCAAATCCAACCTAATCCAATCCCTGTAGCCATGCATCTAGTACTTACTTAGACTTTGTGTGCCGCCAGATGTGGCGCTCCATGCGTGATTCTCTCCGACTCGCCCATTCGCGGTACAAGGAAGCATTCGCCACACTCTAGAGGGATTCCAGAACACAACTCTCAGTTCCCTTGCCTTCTATTCATCGTCTTGGCCAGTTCAGGCAACCCTTGAGTCGCCAGCCCTTTTCTCTCAGTCACCAAGTTGCTGGTGGAATGGTGGCGCCCCAAACCAGGAACGACACGCTGTCCCTGAGTGTTATGCGTCTTCTTTTGTTGACTAGAAAACACCCGGCCTCGCCCGAAGGGTACTCGGGATTAGTAGCCCATGGCTTATAATCTCGGGGAACCGCGTTAGGTACATTCATGGGCATAATCAAACGAAGTTACCCCAGAGTACCGAGTAAATATTTACGTTTTATGTGTCATACCCGGCCCGAACAAATGAAAAACAAACACAGCCAAGAAGACATGAATTCATCTCTTTGCCTCGGATAAAAGGGTTGAAAAGAAAACATATCCAACAACTCATCGTATCTGTACGTGATGAAAGGCGCCTCGCACGCACTGTGAAGGATCATACACGATTGGTTGAACCATAATGAATGGCCGATACCAACAAACTTGAGGGATGCGTCACGAATCGCGCCCTGGTTGCTGTGAGGAGCGGCCTGCATTCGAAGCACCCCATTCGCTCATTACTTCCTTTCCCCCTTGTCTCTAGACGATAACCATGAATTGGTTGGTGGTGTCCTAGGCAGCGGCTGGCATCCACGACCCCAGACTAATTATCATTCATATACCTTCGAACATCGCTCCTTCATAAGGTATCACCATCAATCAGGAAGTAGTTTGAACACGTTGTAGTACGATTTGCTTATTTTTCAGTCTAATAACCCCACTTGAAATTAATTGTTGGTCAGGTCATCAATGTAAACTCTAAGAAAAGTGCTGTTGATATTGTTAATTCGTATTTTGATATCTTCGCTAACAGCCAGCCTTGTACTCGCATTAGAAATAAGCCAATCATTGTTGGCGGCCTAAGCTCGGTATATCGGCGTCAGTCGCCGTGCTCAGCCTTGGCCAGGGCACGAGCGCTCAGCCAACGACGTAATCGGAGCGACTTCAAACTTATACACAAAAATCTCTTTTAATCAACATCACGAGTATTTGTGTACCATGCGAACCGACCCTCCCTAACTACCTTGATGGAAGACGACACTCCCCTCAGCCCGGAGCTGGGCCAGGATCATGGTCATCGCGGTCATGGCGCGCCCAATGGCAATGGCAATGCCAACGGCAATGGGCGCGCTCCCCTGTACCGGATGAGTACTAACCAGAGCAGATCCAGTATCTTTGAAGATGTTGAAATGGCGCATGAAGAGGTAAACAAGATATACAGGCTCCAGATATCACATTATATCGTCTGTTATAAGAGCTAACCACGTATTCTTATTAGCTCTTCTCTGGGCCTGTCGCCGAAAGCCTCCCCACCAGTGTATCAGCGTTTTCCCATCGAAGACCTCGCGCCGATTCTACCGCCAGCTTTACCTATTACGATGACGAGAACGAAGGATTCCCAGACGACGATGATGACGCTGAGAGTGTAGCCGTGCAGAGTATTCCTGGTGATTATATCCGCCGGAGCGTCTCAGACATTGGCGACTTGGAATTTGGAGAGGATGGTGTTCTAGAAGACGATGAATCCCCCGATCGAGATTACCGCATTTCCGAGGACGACTATGTTCTACGCAGACACTCGTCAGCATATTCCCGTCATTCAGTAAATGCGCATCTCTTGCGACGCGACAGTATAGCCACTACTACCGCAAGTTTTCGCCGCCACGGACGTACCAGTCAAAAAGTGTACCTGGTCAACGAAGATCTTACCATCGTCATCGCAGGTTTCAAAACAAGCAAGATTGGCTCTGCGATATACATGTCACTGTGTGTTTTCACCTGTGGCCTTGCCTACCTACTCTTCCGATGGATGCCCCGGTGGTACGTTAGTCTTGTCGGACAAGCATCTCCTCTAGGGAACTGTGAATGGGTGGTGATTGAAAACCAATGGGGTGAGCTTGTTACTATGTGGGTTCGGTCTCAGCTCTACGGACGACCTTTGTCAACCGTCTTTGGCCTGCCTGAAAAGTTCTACTCGGATGCATTGGATGAGGACATCGACCCCATCATTGACGATCTTCGGACTCTGGACTACCGCTACATTCGACTGTGCTTCCATCCTCTCAAGGATAAGTTCATGCTTTTCAACGGCTGGAAAGACCCTAACTGGACCGATGTACGGCTCGTTCGCGCTGGACTCGACACCGATGAGAAGGGTGTCCGCGAGATTGTCTTTGGAAGCAATCTAATCGACCTCGAACAGAAGTCAACTGGTCAGCTTTTGGTAGACGAGGTTCTTCATCCTTTTTACATCTTCCAAATTGCCAGTCTGGTCCTTTGGTCTATGGACAGCTACTACTACTATGCGGTTGCCATTTTCCTCATGTCGGTTGGCAGTATTGCTGCTACACTTATCGAGACTCGAGCGACTATGAAGCGCCTCCGCGAAATTTCTCGATTTGAATGCGATGTTCGTGTTCTTCGCAACGGCTTTTGGCGATTCATTAGCTCGGGCGACTTGGTTCCCGGAGATGTTTATGAGCTGAGCGATCCTAGTCTCACTCAATTGCCGAGTGACAGTCTCCTCCTTACTGGAGACTGCATTGTCAATGAAAGTATGCTGACGGGCGAGTCGGTTCCTGTTTCGAAATTGCCAGCAACTGACGAGACTTTGCGCACAATGAACTTGGCAGCATCGTCAGTAACCCCCGAAACGGCTCGGCACTTTCTTTTTTGTGGCACAAAAATCATTCGTGCCAGAAGACCTCAGGAGGACCAAGGAGATGATGCCGTCGCACTCGCCCTCGTTGTCCGCACCGGTTTTAATACTACAAAGGGCGCTCTTGTTCGATCGATGCTGTTTCCGAAACCCTCTGGCTTCAAGTTTTACCGGGATTCATTCAGGTATATCAGTGTCATGGCCATCGTTGCTGCTATCGGATTCCTCGCTTCTTTAGTCAATTTTATCAGACTCGGCCTAGCATGGCATCTTATTATCGTACGGGCGCTTGATCTCATCACCATCGTCGTCCCTCCCGCACTACCCGCAACCCTGACCATTGGAACCAACTTTGCTCTCAACCGACTGAAGAAGAAGCAAATATTCTGCATCAGTCCTCAGCGAGTCAATGTTGGCGGAAAGATTGACATTATGTGCTTCGACAAGACAGGAACGTTGACGGAAGAGGGATTAGATGTTCTTGGTGTTCGGGTCGTAGATCGAGATTCCAACAAATTTGGAGAGATTGTTACCGAACCTCAGATGCTGCTTGCTGAGGCCACACGGCAGAATGCTCAGGATACCTTCCGAGCCGCGTTGCATACCATGGCAACCTGTCACTCTCTACGATCTGTCGATGATGAGCTAATTGGCGATCCATTGGACCTCAAGATGTTTGAGTTCACTCGTTGGTCGTATGAAGAAGGAAAGCAGAATGTCGCCGAAGAAGATGAGGAACAGGGTGGCCTGGCGCCATCTATTGCTCGACCTCCCAACGTATGCACCCCACGTCATCTGGTTGTAACATAAATACTGACATTCAACTAGGCGAATCTCGAGCTCGGTGTACTAAAATCGTTTGAATTCGTCTCAAATCTGCGACGCGCCAGTGTCATTGTTCGTCAATTTGGCCAAAAGAGTGGTGACGTCTTTGTCAAAGGTGCCCCTGAGGCGATGAAGGAAATTTGCCGCCCTGAAAGCTGTAGGTGTCCTGTTCATGTGATTCAATATTCATGCTGACTAGTATTTTATAGTTCCCGCGGATTATGACGAGCTTCTATCGTGGTACACTCACAAGGGTTACCGTGTCATTGGTGTTGCTAGCCGTCACATTAAGAAGCTCAGCTGGGTCAAGGCTCAAAAGATGACTCGAAGTGATGTTGAGAGCAACCTGGACTTTGTTGGCTTCATTGTTTTCGAGAACAAGCTTAAGCCTACGACCGCGGGTGTTTTGGAGGAGCTGCTGGCATCTAATATTGGTGCAGTGATGGTGACAGGCGACAATATCTTGACGGCCATTAGTGTCGCACGAGAATGTGGCCTTATGGACCGTAACGCTCATTGCTTTGTGCCGCGCTTTGTTGAGGGTGTGTTAAGTGATCAATCTTTGGCGAAATAGCATGCTAATTGAGACAGGCGACTTCCGCGACGCTGAAGCAAAGCTTCAATGGGAGAGTATTGACAATAGCTTGTACCAGTTGAACGAAAAGACACTGCTGGTAAGTTTTGTTCTCGTATGTCAGAACTGTAAGGAGCACGACTAACATGAGTAGCCTTTACCACCACCTCCAGAGGCAGATACGTCATTGCCTTTTGAGATTTCTAATCTTCGTAATTACACCTTGGCTGTCAGTGGTGATGTCTTCCGCTGGATTGTCGACTTCGCACCGCCACAAGTACTTCACCGGGTTAGTACCTCACGCACTTGTCATGTTGACCTTACTGACCATACGCGCAGATGCTCATTACCGGCAAAGTATTTGCGAGAATGTCTCCTGATGAGAAGCATGAGCTGGTCGAGAAGCTGCAGAGCATCGACTACACATGTGGTTTCTGTGGAGATGGAGCAAATGATTGCGGTGCTCTGACAGCTGCAGACGTCGGTATTTCTCTTTCCGAGGCAGAGGCTTCTGTGGCAGCCCCATTTACCTCTAGAGTGTTTGACATTCGCTGCGTTTTGGAAGTCATAAAGTGAGTTGAGAAAATGCCTAAGTTGATCCTGATCTAACGATCTTGTAGGGAGGGTCGAGCCGCTTTGGTGACAAGCTTCAGCTGCTTCAAGTACATGAGTTTGTACTCGGCTATTCAGTTCACATCGGTCACATTCCTTTATGCCCGGGCATCCAACTTGGGTGACTTTCAGTTCCTTTTCATCGATCTTGCACTCATTCTTCCGATCGCCATCTTCATGGGATGGGCAGGACCTGCGCCTAGACTCTCACGAAAGCGACCTACCGCGGACTTGGTATCACGCAAAGTGCTTACACCTCTGCTGGGATTTATGCTCATCTGCATCCTTTTCCAGGCTGTGACTTATGTTACGGTCAAGGAGCAGCCCTGGTACATCCCTCCAGTGGTGCACAAGGACGAGCCCAGTATCGAGAACTCGCAGAACACTTCACTTTTCCTCTTTTCCTGTTTTGAATATATCTTGTCAGGTGTTATTCTCAACGCAGGACCACCGTTCCGCCAGCGGACTACTCAGAACTGTGAGTATCTAATACTACTCGGACTCATAAGCGGAGCTGACTATGAAACAGGGCCTTTCGCAACAACTGTCCTTATCGCCCTTTTGATCACTGTTTACATGGTTTTAATGCCAGCTCAGTGGGTCACGAATTTGATGCAGTTGACGGAGATGAGTTGGGACTACGAACTTTTCCTTATTGCTCTGGGTCTTGCCTACTTTGTCGTGGCTTGGGCATTTGAACACTTCCTCGCTCTGAAGCTGGCCAAATTTATTGGATCAGCAAAGCAACAACTGACTGGACAAACCAAGAAGCGCAAGGAATACAAGGTGATTGCGGAAACATCACGGATATAATATGTAACAAAAGTTTGGTCGGATAGTCATTGATGCGTGAGGGTCACTTCGCGATAGTTGTTGGGAATTTTATTAGATTATGACGGCTGGACGATGGTGTCAATGACCCGCTAGGATGTATAGGAATATTCCTGTTGTATAACATGACGAGGATGGAAAACTAAAACCGAAACAGCATGCTTCGCATTATATTTACTTTATTTCCACTGTCATGATGTTTATTTGAAATCCTATAGCCATTACTACCTCCTCGATCCAGACAGGAACCTTTCCAACACGAGGCACAGAAGATGAAGTACTGCAGTTTCTACCCTGTGCTTCACAGGACAAATCCACACATCCACGAAGAACATAAAATATTACGCATTTTCGCACTGGTGTCACATACTCTTGGCTGATTGACTGCTGTAACCTCAGCAGGCAATGGCGGTGGGCCAGTTTGATAGCCATTTATGATGAACCAACGCCATCGCATCAGCAAACCACTGGCAGATCTTCTACATAGCGTGTTTGGAGCTGCCCCAACATGAAGGTGCAGACGAGTCACATTACTCCCGTTAAGAATCGAGCGCATGAGTAACGAAAATATCAGGATGGGACCTTGGAATCGTTGTATCTTTTGCTTCAATTCTAGAGCTTCTTCTGCTCTATATACACTGCATGAGAGCCCCATATCCTTTAATGACGGTGGCCAACGTCTTGTTGATTGTGATTGCTGCGGGAGTAAAAGAAATCGTACATGGTATTTGTTTAGTGATCCCAAGGGTGCTTGAGGCCGAGGAGAACGGCACCTGAAGGGTGTTAGCCATCGTACTCCAGACAGATAATTTCTCGCATTATGGGGTGTGTTTGATGACATACCATCCTTCTTCGCCCGGTACATGAGCTATTGTCGAGTTCCGTTAGCAATACGTCCAGATGATGGTTATAACCCTCGCTTTGTATGCTGCAAGTCGCAAATTGGTCGGGGCTACTCACGAAGAACCACATGCCAGCACCTAGAGCTGTCGCAGTAAATCGGTAGATACGGGGCACGTGAGCCACCGGGGGCTTGGGAGGGCCGTTGAAGCTGTGGTGACCGTGACCAGCCATGATGTAGTTTGGATGATTGTCGCTCGGTTCGGGGGTTCGGACTGAAGGAATTGGGGGTGTTAGCGGCAATTGAACATCTGAGGTAACATAATGAAGGCGATATAGCGCGATTGACGTACGTAGAGACCGAATTGAGAGCCGTGGACGAGGCGACGAGTATGGTGATGATACGGCGATGGATGAAGTCGTGAGCCGACCGGACCTAGAGAGCCTCTGATTAGGTAAGGATGGATTGTGATTGGATAAAATCTGTCTACAGATGGAATTGCTTTAGTGCATGCATATGCTTATATGAAGACCACCATAATATCCGAGCCTTTTGTGCATCATAGGTGGGGGCTCCGCTCCCGCTCTGGATCTGGCAGCGAGATGTAGTGACAAGGCTGCCCATGTCAGCTCTTTCAAAGATACCACCTTGCGTCTAACGGGACGTTAGAAACTTAAAATAGGCGTCTTGTTAATACCGTTGCCTTTGTTTTCATGAATTGCCTTTTCTTTCTTTCTTTCGTTTTTTAGATCTTTGCTAGCGAACTTGTCCACTCCATCTCCATCCTACGTTCGCCGGTTTACGTCCTCCGTGTAACTATCTGGACACATCGAATAGCTCTATCAAAAGACTTTCTACAAATACTAAGAACGGCACGAAGACGGCGCAATCAAACGGACTAACCATGGCGACTCCCAAGTTTAGCTCGAAATCGCCTACCATTCGGCGTATACGTCAGTCACCAGCCCCTCCACGGCCAATGCAACAAGCTGCCTTGGCCCTCTTCTCATCAAAACCTCATTACTAACAAACCGAAAGTCCGTGAAGCTGCCGAACTCTCCAACTCCCCTTCCGCCGATTACACAGCCGAGCCCCTCGAATCCGACCTCTTTGAATGGCACTTTACCCTCCGTGGGCCTCCCAACTCAGTCTATAGCAACGGCATCTACCATGGCCGTATAGTTCTTCCTCCTACATACCCCCTTCGCCCACCGTCGTTCCGGTTCATGACACCGAGTGGTCGATTCGAAGCCAACCGTGAGATTTGTCTGAGCATCAGTGGCCATCATGAAGAGACGTGGCAGCCTGCATGGGGAGTAAGGACAGCTCTTGTAGCGTATGTTGCACCTGCTTCAAATCTTGATGGTATTTATCGGCTGACCTGTTCGTTTGTATAGACTTCGAAGCTTCATGGAGACAGACGCTCGTGGCCAATTAGGCGGTCTTGAAACCACCGACGCCGTGCGCCAACGCCTCGCCAACGAGTCATCAGCTTTCAAGTGTTCAATGTGCGGCAAGACGAATGGTGAAATTATCCAAGAATGCGAGGAGCGAGCAAAAGAGGCATCTTCAAGCGCCCAAGAGATCGAGGTGCCCAAAGAGTTGAATATGGGCTGGCGCGATGAGATGGGAACTAAGAAGGAGGGCGAAACTAAGCCAGAACAGGCAAACGACGAAGCAGAGACGGCCCAGCTTGCAGAAGGGTTTGTTCAAACGACGCCAGATGTTCCCACTGGTAGCGACAATTCGGCCCCTCAACCGGCAGTCGAGGACCGGAACCCCACTCCAACCCGAACTATCCCCCTCCCCATTCCGGCGGCTCCGGCTCCGGCCCCAGTTGCCGTGCCTATTGCGCCGCCTGCGGTACAGGCTCAACACGCACGAAGAGCATCTGACGATGGTGTTCCTCTGTGGCTTGACCGGATGATTGTTGTTCTGGTGGTACTTTTGGTAGCTCTTGTGCTCAAGGTTATATTTGCTGTCTAAGCGTGACATATACAGGATCTTTTGTTATTTGTTTGAGTTTGGCGTATGGTGTATGCATTGAAATTAACAACAGGCTGTCTAGGGAGCGAATTAGATATCGACCTGAACCGAGTAACCATATTGCATGATGGGCAGCATGTTGCCACTGTGCGACTGGAGGCTAGTGAGAAGAAAGAGAGCATGTCGATGTTGTCGACGAACATAAGCATATAACTGGAAAAGACTGATCTCCAAGCAATCAGCAATATCTCATCATATCACATCCTGATCTTTAACTACAATTAACAATGAAGTGACATGGGAAATGACATGATAGGACAGGTGGTAGGTATCCTGAATAAGGGAACAAGGGTAGGATTAGGTAGAAGGCTCTATCTGTTGGTTGTGGTATTACATTATCGCTCGCTTGAACTGTTCAAGCCCGTGATTCAAGTGGAGAAAGCGATTGAGGGAGCCTCTATTTTCACTAGATAAATTGCACGGTCTTAATTTGTTCTCACTATCGTGACCTCTCATTCTTCATCAGCCCAACAAGCCTGTTATACGCAAGGATGCATATCAATAACCTTCCCACAGAGGTACTTTATCATATATTTAAAGCCCTCGCTGAGCGCCGCCGTTTTCGCGGTATGTCGACCCGAGCTCAAAGACGCAATCCTCTCTTGAATGCACGTCTAGTCTGTCGCCAATGGAACCATATCGGCATGCAATACCTCTACCAAACTATCACTCTGGTACATGAGTAACAGAAGAAACGAGATCAATATTTCACTCTATGGAATCGTATCATCGACGTACCTGCCGCCAGGGAAGCTGCCCGGCGTGTCGTTATCAACACCACTCCCCTCGACCAAAACGAACGCTGTGATACTAACCATTGGTATCAGTGGTATAAAGGCACCTATCCTGCCTTCACAACAGCTATCGACCGTATCACTGAATTGCCAAAAATCACATCTGTCTGCATTCACTTTTACAAAACCTGTCAAGGTGATCAAGACCCGTTAGAAATAGGCGACGACCACAAAGAAGAGCCATCGACACGCCGAAACATCTCTAAAGCTATTTTTGAATCCATCAGAAAGCGTGCAAAGGATCCAGAGAATGGCACGATTTCATCCCTAACTATCATCAACTTGCAAAATCTCGTATCGCCAGAACTACTCACGTCTCAGCTATTCAAGTCTGTAATGAAAAGCATCACAGAACTGCAGCTTTACATAATAGAGGAGGGTCAAATAGAGGATGACTTCCACCAGAACGACATCTATCGGCTTGAGCGTCAAACATATGAGCCTTTCCTCCAAGGAGCCCTTCTCCCAATGTTTGTAAACCAACTCACCTGCCTGAACCTGAGCTTCCGAGAGTCTTGGGGAACGGCTCCGGGTTATTTTGACGGCAGTGGTCTTGTATTCCCACACCTCAAGACTCTGATCCTAGGTCACTTTGTCATTAGTCACGATCATCACTTTGACTGGGTTTTGGCTCAGACCTCTTTACGGCACTTGTACTTGGATCGGTGCTATATTCTAAGATATTTTACAATATGGGAGGAATCTATGGCGGAATGGAAAGTACAGACTCATGATTGGAGATTTCCACCAAATACCCCAGATGGCCGCCATAAATCAGGTCTGCCATACATCAACTACCTATATCCTGGGACATGGGTCCAAGTATTGAACGGCATCAACCGGAGTCTTCCATGTCTTGTCGACATTCGCTTCAATCATTCTCGTACTAGTAGACTAGAGGAGATGAAGGCCGAGTTACCCCGTCCGCGATACGCCGTGTTTGATGAAGGTACAATCCCGCCTTGGTCTTGGGGTTATGGCGAGTTGGACTGGGAAGGACAAGATCTTTTGGGCATACGTGGGCGGAAACCAACTCGGGAAGAGGTGGAAGAGGATAAAAGATTTGATGACGAAGCGTATAAGAGGGAAGTGAGTGCTTTGGATGCGTTGCTTGAGACCATACACGAGAGAATCAGGGGCAGCTAGAACACGACTTGGTTATTATTTCTAGGGGACGTGACAGATACTGGGGTTTCAAAAGTAAATGTTTAGATATATTCTCTACTAGCAATACGGGAGGATCAATCTCTGGGTAATATGTTATCTCATCCCTATATCGAACACCACCCATTTTTATGAATGTTGGAGGATAGAAGGCAGCAGAAGCCATGGGTGCCATCGCCACCCTCTCTTGACTTTTTCGGCATACTTTTACTTTTGTGGACTTTTTTGTTTTTATCTTGATAAATAACCTGAAGCCAAACTTGAGGGCAAGTTATACGTCAGCAACAAGATAGCTCACTGTCGACCCCCTGAGCTTAGGTGCCTTGGGTGGGATTAGGCATGTATCTGTCTGTCTACTTGCACTCTTCCTTTTGCTTTGTATAGTAAGCAACGTATTTCTGAAGAGCGAATTCAGCATGGAGGGATGACTGAGGCTGTAAACTCTCATTCACCCGGGTATCTAGGTACAGACACTGCATGCACTTCACATATGTAACTTAAACCCTATTCCAGCAACAATACATATTCTTCAAAAACTGCGTCTACTGACAATGATCTATATCCCTCCCTTCGTACAGAGAATCGCAGTTACGCTGGTAACGCAACTCTTGCTAGCACTGCTCGCCCTAGTGATTCGTGACCGCTGTCGCTTTATGGACTTTGTTGGTGAGTATTTCCCTCCTCCTTCATTAACTCTTTTTCCTTATCACACCCTGCTCTCCATCCTTTTGGCATTACTGACATTAAGTGATAGTCCGTGACGCCGCCTACTAGTGGTCCATGGTGGTGGTCATTCCGCTAGCAGTCATTGGCGCCATCCTTGCCATTGAGATAGAGATGGACTTCCGAAAGAGAGCATCCGACCGTCACGGGTGAGAGTGATGAGAGGTATCACCTCAAAGACTGTAATGGTCTGAGGGGCAGGCTGGGCTTCGGCCTGCTGTCGCTAAAGTTCCAAGTCCTGCTGATTGCAACGAGTTCAGGGTCTGTTGGGTGTACTCTCGGCGATGAGTACCAATTTACTCCACAGTTCTTATACTGGAGGGTAGTGAGAGGTCAAGGGACTGTAATGGTCCCCTCTCCATGGTGGTTGTTTATTTTTGTGTTTTCGTTATCTGGGGGCTTGCCACGTATTCGAGGGTTTGATTCGTATTTGAGGGTTCGGTTCGCATCTGGGGGCTGGTTCGTACTCGAGGGCCTGTTCCAGATCAATGATCTGGAACATCATCTTTTTCTCACTGTGTTTATGGCCAAGCTGCGATGGCACGGAGAGGAGATATCCGGAGAGATGATATGTGTTGCGACAGCATTTGACCACTGCCCTGACGTATTATAAGCAACTTGCACACGTGCTATTAGTTTCTTGAGATTCAGCGAAATGAAGATTTCGGTTCGTTTAGTCCATTAGCAACACAGTTCGGCTTTATTATGACCAAGAATCATCCTGAATGAGCGAGCAATACGAGCAAGTAAATCCTAAAGCATCTTAATAATGCGCAGCCAGCTGGACTACTTGTAAGTAAATCCCAGCGTATAGGCTAGATAATTTGAGACATTGACGATTAATAGACGGGAAATGCGCCGACGGAAGTCAAGACCAAATGCTAAAGGGATATGAGTTTGTACAAAGGATGTGCAGAGATAACAGAATTATAATTCCCATGTACCCGTCAGCTACCTTGAGAATTAGACCTGGCTACAGCGAAGTCGATTTCATCAATGGTGTAGTCCCGGTCCACACCGTGGTTGTAACTAGCCACCTTATCTACTCTGGTGATAAAGGAGCAGTTAGACAGTGGTGTCCTTAGAATGAGCCCTATAAGATCGCTGGGATCTAGTTGTCAGTAAGGATTGATGGAGAGGACCCAGGAACTGATATTGGTAAGAGTGTATCATCATACAAGAGTAATGTACTACATAAAGCCCCTATTTCTCCATAATCCGCAAGGTCCGTTACTTGCAGTAAACCTAATACTACTGATACCGTCGCGTGTCCAGAAACTCCCAGCAAATTGTTGAAGAATACCGCATGTGTCGACTCCATCAGGCGTCAATACAAGCTCACAGTAATAACCTCCCGAAAGTTCAATAAAGCTGCCGAAACAATCAGTACGCTGCATGCATATAGCACAGCAATCATGTGGCGATAGGTTCTGTCCAGCATAGACGTGTCGGTAGCCATTAGGTACATAGGGAGAAACAGTGGCAACGAACTGCCCTCCATTGGCTTTTTCGAGGATATTGCCGCTCCCGCAAGCTATATAGCTGGTGAAGGAACCTGGTATGACATTTTGAACGTGTACTAGAAATGAAAGTGTCAGTCGGCTTTGAGCTATAAGTTGTCTACCTGGCTTACATACCTGTATCGACAAATGTAGTGGTAAGAACACTAGTTGACGTGTATGTGCTTGTGGTGATGGATTGGATGGTTTCTGTCGTTGTAGCATCCGCAGGATACATAATTCTGAGTTCAGCCTCCTGGGTCCTAATGGTCGTGACCGTCTGTGTAGGGCGTCTGGTATAGACTGTGCCTCCTTGTTTGGTGGCTTTGATAGTCTTTGTTGAAGTGGAACGAACTTTGATAAGGCAAGCGACCTCTTGCACGTATTCCTTTACGCTCAGGGCCTTTCCAGCAGTTGCAGAACTCTTCAGGCTGCTGCTTGTTGTTGTCGTTGTTGACAACTGCTTTATAGCCAGAGCCTTCAACTTTGCCTGCAACACGGGGTTACCGTCAATAGCGGTGAAGATGAGTGGAGCGTCAACGGTAGGAGTTGATATTACGTCGGTTGTGGCTGTAGTTGTCGATGTTGAAGTTAATGTTGAAGTGATGGTAGTAAATTGAATATAAACCACTATCAGACATCAGATTAGTTATAAGTCGGGAGTTCAGAAAAGGTCAACTCACTTCTAATGACCTCAGTCGCAGTACCAGTCTTTTGCTGTGCGGTGACTGTAGACACTGGCCTGGTAGTTTGTACTACGGTTGTTGTCTGAGCCTCGAGAGTGATTGTTTTCTTGGTCTCGGTTACACTCTCCGTGGCAGTGAAAGTCGACGTGGGAATCTTCTTGACCTTGACAGATCCCGGCATGCTGATGCAGTACAAGTCGGTCGTAAGAGCATCAACAATCCCCGCCCCAAGAATAAGGAGGAAGATGAAGCATCTTCACACAGCCATAGCCATCGTAGGATAGATTTGAGTTATAGAGATATGAAGTAACTTGACCGGCTGCTGATAAGTCTCAGGAAGTTATACGATGTGAGGGCATAGCACAAGATTTATATACAGAAATCAGGGGCTCAAGCTTACTCAATGCAGCCTTTTTGGACTTACTATCTACCGCCATCTACAACAGACTCAGTGGATGACAAGTCTCGGGCATCCGACAAAGTATCAATAATTAGAAGCCAAAGACCCGTCCATGTAAGTGTATCTAGGAATTGATGCCCAGACGCCGTGGCTTACAAGGCTCAAGACGGCAATGCTTACTGGAGTGGCGATGCCTAGCATATCTGGATAACAATCCGGGCCTGCCTGGACGGTACCGAGATTATAGATAGTCACTATTGGCATAGAATAAAGGGTATTGCAGATGTTGGCTACTCTAGACGTAGCCCTATGAGCCGGGCCCTGATTCAGATCCGGCAAACACAGCCTGCGCGGAATATCATCTGAGTTCAGTGGTGACATAGGCTCACTATTTTAGAATGAAGTTGGTTATGAAGGACTAGGAACTAAGCAAGAGTCTAGAAGAGGAGAAAATTCCACGTTTTCTTACTATGCAACATAGAATTTCAAATAGCTATGCGGCAAAGCCTTGTGGCGTACAATATCCATGACCTTTAATGTGTAATGCTGCTGCGAAACCTTCCAGCTGAACCAAAACAGCATGTGTTAACTGACCATGTACTACATGAAGCCAGGACCGAACAGAAGCAGGTCTAGCAGCAGTAGCATATCTATTGGATGAACAACAAAAGCTGGTACATACGACCATAGGTACTGGAAAATACGGGATCCCGTCCGCTCTCCCATAGTCAAGCCAGTAACCGGCGGATTAGTAGTTGGGTCGGTGACGACCAGCGAATACCTGCTGTTGTATGTTTTCTTTTTTTTTTTCGTTTTTTTGGCTGCCTGGGCTAGTATCTTTTCTCCAATCTTTCTTTTTGGCTTTTTATCTTATTCGCACAGCCAGCTGTGTATCTATGGAGCACTCGTAAAAGCGCCGACGTACTGGAAGCACTTACGACAAGACGACACTTCCAGCAGGACGGTGCTGTAGGGGAGCAGGGCTGGTAGCTGGTAGGTAATGAATGAAAGCTATTTATGTGGTTCATAGAGGCGATACCTGGTGCTTAAGAGGGCGACTCATGAAGCTTGTGTTTGGATGTAATATCGGATGTAATGTGAAGTGGTGAGGAGTGTTGCATCGACAAACCGAAACCGAGGCGAAGTCTATGAACAAGTGTATCTCTGTATCCGTATCCAACAGGCCGATCGAGGAACGTTACGGCTATGTGTATCTCTTTAAGTAGCACAAGACTTCAAATACCTAGGTATATACCTACTATGCAGCTTAGTAAATCAGAATGCTTTAATCTGGCAGTACTTATATCGCTATTAAAATTATATAGAAGCACAAGTCTAGCTGGTACAAGAGATTAAGTAAGACCTTAACCAGAGCTCTTATACGTGAGTCTTGTGCCACTTAAAGAGATACCTACCTACCTTATATATGAGATCATATGCATCCATATTGCTTTCATGCGCTCCTACTGTGTACATCACCTTCGTTCCTTCATTGGATTGAAGTGGGTTGAAGCGGGCTGAAGCTTCCTCCCTCTCCGATCTCGGCAGGTGGGATTCTCCTCCAATTTGGCGGGGGCAGAGGCGGGGGGCCGAACAAGCCGTCCCCGACTTCGCTCTGCCATATATTCTGTCGAATATATTCTTCACTTCCCTCTTCAATTCCTTTTCCAATCCCCCTTCCTACAAAAAACCCTCATTGCCCATTCTTTGAATATCTTTCCTTATTGGTTAGGTTGACGCCAACACGTCCGTCTTTGAAGAAACGCAAGCCTCCTTCGTCATAACTCTAAACTTCTGACTGTCTCCATCGGACAAGTATTGCAACCATGGCGGAACATAACATTGTTGTTTTTGCGGGCGACCACTGCGGCCCAGAGGTGACTGACTACCCCCGAGCTTTCTTAGCCTTGACTCTGGACGGAGAGAGGCTGACTTTGGTTATTTGACAGGTTATTGCTGAGGCAATCAAGGTACGAGTCTGGTATTTGCGACCTACAGTTGAGCACGTCTGACGCAGGATTCAGGTTATCAAGACGGTCGAGGAGCTGAGCCCGACTGCTGGCAAATTTAATCTGCAGGAACACCTGCTCGGAGGGGTAAGTCGATCGCCGACGACGGATCACACGGGCCCAAAGACATCCACGAGAGAAGTCTCTTGCTAACCTCGGCGTTGCTCCCCAGTGCTCCATCGACCAGACCGGCACCCCCCTTACAGACGAGGCCCTTGCCGCCGCCAAAGCTGCCGACGCCGTGCTCCTCGGTGCCATCGGCGGCCCCGAATGGGGCACCGGCGCCGTCCGCCCGGAGCAGGGCCTCCTGAAGCTGCGCAGTGAGATGTGCGCCTATGGAAACCTTCGTCCCTGCTTCTTCGCCTCCGACGCCCTCGTCGAGTCCTCCCCCCTGAAGGCGTCTGTCTGCCGTGGCACCGACATGATGTTAGTCCGGGAGCTAACCTCAGGCCTGTATTTCGGAGAGCGAAAAGAGTATGATGGGGTTAATGCGTTCGACACTACTG
This sequence comes from Fusarium buharicum, assembly GCA_014822075.1. Taxonomy (NCBI): domain Eukaryota; kingdom Fungi; phylum Ascomycota; class Sordariomycetes; order Hypocreales; family Nectriaceae; genus Fusarium; species Fusarium buharicum. The sequence goes on along the minus strand of JAATHB010000506.1, from coordinate 120,845 downwards.
TCTACACGAAACCAGAAATCGAGCGTATCGCGCGGCTGGGCGGCTACCTGGCCAGGGCTAGGGGAGACTCGCGGGTCATCTCGCTGGACAAGGCGAACGTGCTAGCGACAAGCAGACTCTGGCGTCGTGTTGTTGAGGAGGTCTACAAAAACGAGTTCCCCGATCTGAAGGTCGAGCATCAGCTTATTGACAGCGCGGCCATGATCATGGTCAAGAACCCGACACAGCTGAATGGCGTTATACTAGCGCCCAACTTGGCCGGTGAGTGAGGCCCCTCGTCCACCTCGAAAGCGGTTTAGCTAACGAGTTTTCAGGGGATATTCTCAGCGACGAGGCGAGCGCCATATCTGGAAGCATAGGGCTTCTCCCGAGCGCGAGTCTCTGCGGGATTCCGGGCTCTGCAGTGCCTTCTATCTGTGAACCGATTCATGGTGAGACTCCTATCCTCCACTCGAGCCCACATGTAGACATCAGTCGCTAACGCAGATGATAGGTAGCGCGCCGGACATATCAGGGAAAGGGATTGTCGTACGTCAAGACCCCGTTTCGGGCGATTCCCATCTATTCGCTGCAAATACAGAGCTGATATCATTTCCAGAATCCCATTGGCACCATCCTCTCCGTGGCCATGATGTTCCGGTACTCTCTGAATCTCGCCCAGGAGGCTAAAATCGTCGAGGACGCAGTCCGCGCCGCCATCGACGCCGGGTTGAGAACCAAGGACATGGGCGGCAGCACAAGCACCGCAGAAGCAGGAGATGCCATCGTTGCTGAGCTGGTTAAGATTCTCAAGGCGTGAGATGTAAACTCTTAGTGGATAAAAGTCAGATTACAGCGGGTTTTTAAGTCAGCTATACTATAGGCCAGATGCTGAGTTTAGTGAGAAATTAAGGGAAGCAAGCCAAAGGCTGTAAGAGTCAATATGGTCAAAATGCAGTGGTGAAACCGACGAACCTCACCGGGTGATAGGCACTTATATATTAACAACCTATATAGCATAACGATCTCAAATCGCCCCACCACTTGGCGGCCTTTATTTAGGTCCAACAAAATCTTGAACTATAAACTCATCAAACAAAACCATGTCCTCAAACCTATCCGCCATGGCATGCACCTGTGCTTCGCTAACCGTGCTAGAAACAGGATCAAAGATGAAACTCGTGAAAGCCTCGGCAGCCGCAGTGTGATGCTGGCCGCTCTCCTCGATCTCTCGTAGAAGATGCTGAGCTTCTCGCGCCGCAAGGGCATCCTTTTGCATAGCCATGGATAGAAATGCCTTGGCCACGTCGCGAAAGACGGGATAGCGATAGTAGAGATCCTGCCAGCAACGTACACAGATATAAAAGTAGTATCGCCACAGGGGGTCCTGGAGATCTTCCAATAGCGCTACACTAAGTGTGAATAGTCCGGGGTTGAAGAAGGAGGTAAAGGCAGCCTCGGGGTAGTATGCGCGGTAGCAAAAGACCAGGTCCTTGAGCTGATTAACCGAAGCAGCATATACTGCTTTCGGATGACTATCTGATGAGGTAAAAGACATGAGTCGGTTGGACCTGGGTGTTCCGATGTACGGGCGAAGGATAATGGTCACTACAACATGGAACATAATACTGTCGACTTGTTAGGGTAATGCTTCGACTTCTAGCAGATATTATAGCTCACTCACTGGAAAATGATGACATCGGACGTGCAATTCCCGTCACGTTTCATACCATCCCGGAGAAGACCAGCCCATGCCAGCAACTTGCGATACTTTCCTTCGACAAATGCCAAAGGTATACGTTCCATGATTGGTTGCTCATCCGAATAGAGGTAGACGCCCAGAACCTCTTGAGCAATCTTCCAAAGGTGACATGTGTTGGGAAATGTTATACCGAGATGGCGTGGATATTCTGTGCCAGATAGCCCATCCCCTGGAATCGGCAAAGCGGGAGGATATCGTATTGGTCGATGGTGATAGAAGATGACATGAATCCTATAGTGAAACAGTTAGGGTATGGTGAGTTCCTGCTCGAAATTTACATACGTTAGCCAATTATAGGCTCCCCAAGCAATTTGCGAGGCTGCCCTCACCGATTCCTGAGACTCTGCACCGGGAGCAGCAGTGGATGGACTCTTGACAGAGTTCCCACAGAGGCCTAGTCGTTCGGCTTCGTGGCGTACTGACCTAGCCAGTTCCTGGCCCCTCTTGTCTTTACCTTCAAAGATACAGGCTGCGCTGAAAATTCCCATGGCCGCTAGCGACACGAGCGAGCCATCGGATCCCTCACCACGCCAGAGCATTTCAGCTTCTTGAAACGCGGCAAGGCGTATGATATTGGTCTGAGGTTTTATCGCTGTGCACTCTTGCTGCGCAACTTTAGCATTTGTCTATGTAACACTCTGTAGCAGGGAAGAAGTACTTACACACGTAAGACACAGTAGGGCATTTACCAGGAAGGCGGAGCAGAATCTTTGGCGACATTCAACAAGATCCTCTAAAAAAAGGTCCGCATCGAAGAAGCCCATGATTTTGTGGTCTGTTTCAATGTAAAAGGATATGAGGGTGGCGGCAAGTTTGTTGGATATGGGCACTTTGGTCCAGTAGGCTATGTGCAGCTTTTCAAGGCGACTGTCGCAATACTCTTTAGAAGGAAACGACTTGGATACGTGGTCAGGTTTCCTCAACTGGAGGCGATGCGAGCGGCTTTGAGAAGCAGTTGGCAGAGAATTGATCACGGTCCGATCGTTGTCAGTCCTTCGCAGTAATCCCATTAAGCTGGATAGGTCTAGAGGAAGCACTTTTGGATATGCCGTATCGTACTGTGCCGTCAGTTCAAACTCAATGGCAGATCCAGTCGGCGGCGCTACAGCCCGGGCAGTACTGAGGTCTGAGGGCCGCATCGTGGAATTGGCGCTGCCCTGTACCGAAGACAGGACAGTAGGCAGATCAGCATTGTCCCGAAGCTGCTGTAGTAAATGTGCAGCCTGTGCCTTTGGTGAAGAACGCAGGAGGTTGATCAGTTCGGCCTGGACCCGACGCTGTCGTTCGCTTTTAGCCAAAACCTCGGCTTCAGCTGGGTTGCGAGAAAGTCGATATACACATTGTGACTTGGCTCGCATACATTCTAGACATGATGGTCTGGTTCCGTTGCACTAAGCTGAGTGAGTATTTCCATCTCATCTCATCTGGTATGACATATGTAACAGCCTTTGGCGGGTGCAATACACTCACACTAATCTTCTTGTTCCGGCATCGGTTACACGCGATGTGATTGTTGGTCCGACGTCTCTTTCGACTGTCTCTTTCTGTCACGTCGATGCTGATACTAGGAGCCGGTCCACTTGGCCATGGAAGTATATGTTGATATTGAGGGTCCATTTGGAAGGAACGTGGATATGGAGTTGACAGGTCCATTTGGTGGATGATGTCGACATCGTTCACGGAGAATTACGAACAAAGTCTCCTACTTGAGCTCGATTAAAAACATCTGCGTTTAGCAGACAAGTTGATATTAAATTTGTCACTTCGTACTTTTCTCCTTGGGGTATAGTAATACTCATACATGGTAACTTCTCCCTTTTCTGAATTAATCCTCATCTCGTCGTCCCCTAGATCTCAGCTGTCGTCCGAACTGGTATGGAATCGCCAACCACCACCATTCACCCACGAGCAGTCCTAAGCCGTCCTCCGACTCTTTCAGAATACCCGTCTTCAATCCCCACTGTCCAATCATCTCTGCCTCAAAGGGTTCCAAAACGGGATGAAGAGCAGTGCACATGCCCTCAATCGTGAGGAAGCCGCGCGTAGCCAAGATGAAGCAAAAGGCACCCAAAACATCCATCCACCGCTGTGCGTCTCTGCGTCCAAAAAAGTCAACCCATTGAGGTAGCACGCTGTCCTTGTCTTTTCCAGCCGTAGCTGGCCCCTCGTTGATGCTCTTGCGGAGCACATCAATGTCCTCATCGTACTTGTATGTATCCGTCGGGACCACTTCAATATCCCAAATATAGGAAGCTTTTGGCAGCTTTCGACTTTCATAGTCGAACGGCCTGAATCCCATTGGGATGACCGGTATGTCTTTCTGAACTAATCTGATCCTCTCGGAAGCATTCAAATTTGTCAATACCATCATTGTTCCTTGATCAAGTGTAAATGGAACTTTGTATGTCTCTCTACGGCGAAAGATAGCATCCAGCTCTGCCTTGAAGTCGGCTGCCTCTTGGTACTTCGACCGCTGAGCGAGCTTCCCTAACATGTGAGAGCACCATTCGTTGAGTCGATAAGGTCGACCAGAAAGGGGCGGCCGCTTGCTCTTGCAAATAATACGTTGTTTCGTCAAGGTGTCAATGGCTTCCTTTAGAATCAGATTGATTTGATCCTGATCTCCTCCTGCGAGTGTCGAGAACTTTTGCTTGATCTGGTCGGGCGAGTACCGGCTCTCGTCTGTGCAGCAGAGCGACCTCACCCAGGACCTTGCAATTACAGCTTCAGTAAGCTCAACTTTCTCGAAAAGCCCATTGAGCATCTTGTCCACGGTAACAACAGGCGCATCGGAAGTAGCGGACTCAAATCGGGAGTAGACAGACGACTGCGGGTTGTAGAATTTCTCCCGCGGATCCTCCTCATTGTGAGTGATTTTGTCAGAGGTGAAATTATCCTCGAAATGCTGTCTTGTCGATGGAAGGTCGACACCTTTACGGCGAGGGAGTTCAAGTGTCCAGTCAATGAGAGCATCCCAATCATAATCCATAACCTCTCTGAAGTCAATTTCTTCGAGCTCCCCTTTCTCATAGGCTACCAGGAATTTATCCTGGAAATCCTTGGTAAGCTTTCTGACATAAGCACCCTGCTCTCTGCGGGTATCAACCCAGAACCGACGGATATCCTTGAGGGCGAGATTAGGAAAGATCTTCAGGATTAATCCCCAATCAATGGATTTGTCCGCGCCACCAAGCAAAACGCGCACAGCAATCAACGCAGCTAGGAGCCGCTCTGCTTCCTCGCTCCCCTCGGAAACCGAGCTTTGGCCATTCAGACCCTGGGATTGTACTGTTTCTTCAGGAATAGGCATAAGAGCTCGCGTAACAAGACGAACACGTTTGACTCTTGGTTGCTGCTGTCGACTGATGGATGCCTGGGGTCGACTAACAGAAGTTCGACGCCTGCCAACAGAGCCTCGGGCTCTCAACTGTCGACCAGTAGAGGTTCGGCCACGTGCGCTTCGGGGCATTGGCTCGAGTACCGGAAAGCTCGGCCATTCAGGACTATCGTCTTCCTCTTCGGACGGCGAGTCCACAAGGAGAGCGCGGTCTGGAACGTCTCCGGGGAAAGATCTTGGGGTTAGCTGCCATTCTGAAGGCCATGAGATAGTCGGAATTTCCATGCCTTCATCGTCGGCTTCTGTGGAAAACGAGACAAAAGTGTTAAAAGGCCCTGCTGCCCCTACCGGTGCATGGATGAAAGATTCTGACCATGCTCGCTCCAAATCCATGCAGCAATAAAGCCTCTCAACGAGGCACTGATATGGATCAAGCTCATATTGGTGCTGAAGCCGCTGTCGGTTTAGTGAATGAGCTTTACGGTCAATCATCTCAATCATTGACGACCAAGCAAACCAGTTCTTGTCAGGCATCCATCCTCTCAATGTGTAGCTAGCATCCTGCATCTCAAAGTCTTGGAAACTGAGGTACGGCCAGACGCCATCATAGCCAGACAACAAAATCGGCTTGTCAAATACAATCTCTCCAGTGAAATGGCTGGAAGTTGCTTGTTGCATATCAGTACCAAAACCATTGGTAAAATGGCCCTCCAATCCCTCAGGGGCATCCTCTTCCAAGAATGTGTTGGGTACGAGAAACTGAAGATCTTCAGGTACACCATAGGAGGACTCAAAGTGTTCATACCACATAGGTTCTCCACTGTCTCTAGCTTTTGACAAGCGTCCTTCTGCAGATATCTTCCTGCGTTTTCTTCCTCGCTTTGAAGGCGGCGGAAATTCGTCTCCTTCGTCGTCAAACTCGTCTTGAGCCCGTTTCTCAGCAGCTCGTGCGATATATACTGGGGCATCTAGCATCTCAACTTCTTCCGGCAGATCTCGACGACCACGCTTCAAGAGATCATTATCAACATGAGTATTGAACGGAGCTGGAAGATACGGGTCTGGGTGAGCTTCTTGAATCTTTTGTGACATCTCGGTAGCTGTTGGAGAAAAAGGATCGACGCCAGCCTTGACAATGAGGTGGCATTTCTCAGTGACGCCTTTGCTGCTGCGAAATGTGAGCCAATGCTCGGCCACAGTCTTGTTTTTCACTAGTTCCCGGAATGCAGCTTGGTATGCGCGACTTTGAGGCACTGGTTCGGTCGGGAAAAGCGCCGCCCAACGAATAGTGATAGCGAGCCAGAGCGGTTTGCCTCCTGGAAAAGCTCCGGACTGCTCTGCCAAGATACTTTGAACAATCTGAAAGATACGTTCGTTCAAGATAGCCTTTGGGAGAGATGTGTCGACAGTAGTGGGCGTCTTTGGCTTCGTAGTAGAGGCATGGCCATTAAGCGCTCCGTTGGCAACGTGCTTCTCTGGTTGAGGAGTCAAAACTGACTGGGACCCCTTTCTCTGGGACTTTGAACGGGGAGTCTTTGGGGAGCTTGCAAAGAGATCGAAGCGGTCCAAGGAACCAAGGACCGGGCGTGGGTGGCCATTTTCGCTTTCCACGAGGGCGCCATTAGTTCCGTTCAAAAGCGAAGGTTGTCTCGGTGAGTCGAATGAGGTAACAGGTGGCCGTCGCAGTCCTGGGTTGACCTGAAATGCGTCTGACTTGAAACTGAGGGTTGGACGAGAAGACCACGTTGGGCGGGCTGCAACAGGGCCACGGAGTTTAGGTAGTCGTTTTGGTGCTGGGGTATCCTCATGCTCAGAAGCTTGTTCTTTTTCTTTCTCGTTCTCTTTATTTTGCCCTTGGTCTTCCTTTTCTAAAGTTTCTTGATCCTCATCCTGTGGTTTATCAGTATCGAGCGTCGTTGCATCTTGGTCCTGGTCTTCGACTTCGGAAACGGCTCGCTTCTTTCCACGTCGGACTGGTGTTATTGTAGACTCGTCAAATGAAGGGTTACACTTGGTCCTCGACTTCTCAAGATGGTACTTTAAGCCCAGATCATTCTTCCACGATCCACCACATTTTTCGCATACCCAGGGCTTAGAGGCGATTTCACCCTCGCTAGTTTGTGCATTCCCCTTTTTCCTAGGTTCACCCCTTTTTGGGCGCCCACGTTTTCTCCCATTGAGTGGATTCGTACTAGAGTTATCATCATCCAGTCCATTGTCAACATCCCCTTCGGCTTGAACCTTTTCATCATTGGCGGGAGTACTCGTGATCTTGGTTTCGACTTTCTTGGCTGAACCCCTTGTCGATCGAGTTCGCGTCGGTCGCGCAGGAGTTGCGATATCTGGCTGGAGTTTGGTCAGAATTTCTTTTAGAGTATCCGCAGATACTTTGAGTGTCACCACAAGCCTAACAGCGTTCTGAGAGTTTGAACCTGTAACATCCAGTCCCGGAGCTTCAGTCTCTAATTGAATCCCTTCATTTTGAGGTTGGATGCTTTGAGCAGGTATTTTCGGTTCCTGAGTAATCGTTTCTTCTACTTGTGACGTGACAGCGTCTTGTTCAGGGGCACCATTCTTTTGAACCTCTTCGCCCTGTGGTGATATTTGAGATGTCTCTTCACGTCGCTTTCGGCCTGTCTTCGTCTTGGGCGCGGGCGCAGGTTTCTGCTTCTTCTCCTTGGGCTTCTTGGGACGGCCTTTGGATTTTCGATTCGCCATACCCATATTGCAGAGGTCCGTTAAGGTGACTGAAGGATCGGAGGACATCCCTGTAGAGGGGAGCGAGGAGAAGCCGTAGGAATCATCAATGGTTAGTGATTGACCGGCGGCATCAGGCAACGACTGAGGCGGCGATGAGGGGGTATTTGTTGCGAAATAGCGGTACGACGCTATCTTTCCAGATCTCGTATGTTCGCTGCGAATTTGAAAGTGAGATAGATAAGGCGGCTGTAAATTTGGAACAGATAAGGCAGTAGTCATTGAGGAGAGATGTCGACTGAAGGAGGGGCCCGTTGTCAGGGCATAAACATCTGGATTTGTCAAACCAACGTCGCCTAGCCGCTGTACCATTTCCGCGATGATGACAGGAACCGGCTTATCCAGAGACCATGGCGGTGCTTTGGATATTTCGGAGACATTGGAAGTCTGTCCGAGAAGCTGTTTGTTTCCATCCAGACCGTCTAAATCAGGATTCCTTGGAGCCTTGCCTTTTCTCTTTCCCGTTGAGAGGTATATTGCCCAATCCTCAGAGTTCAAGTCCCGGACGTATTTTATACAGTCCTTGAATACCTTTTCTTCCAATTTCGCAGCAACGTACTGGATGACGCCTCGAGCGTTGAGAAAACGGCACACTTTAGCCAGCACCTTCATCTGCCAGCGCATTCCCAGCACACCAAGTTTAGACTTCATGTCTTTCATGCGAATTACACCCCATTCCCTGGCTACTGCGACTAAACTAACAGCCAAAGCAGTGTAGTCCACAGATTCACCAGTCCATTTTTGGTGCCACGGAACAGGCTCAATGCTATCAAGCAGCACTTGACGAGTAAGAGTCATATCTGAACGGGCTTCTTCCGTCCCTTCGTCGTCTTTTAGTAAGGGGGGGGCGAAAGACCGGATCCACATCTTACTCGTCTTCGTTCCACGTACCAGTGTTGTACGTTTTGCGATGTATCCTTTCCGAAGGAGCGCATCAGTACGACTTGGGACGCTGCGTTTGTCTTGGTTGGTGAGCCGTCCAAGATCCCCCTGTAGCAAACCTTGTGTTGTTGTCGAAGCTATTCCTAAGAGCAACATCCACTCAGACTTGGGGATCCGTTTGTAGTCTACGCCATGGCCTGTAAGAGATTCCCATAGAGTTTCTTCAGAAGCGTATATCCGGACATGATGAGATTCTGTTGAGCCATCTGGGGTTGACCCTGTTGGTTCTGCATCTTGTCCATCAACATCTGTGGGAGGTGGAAGCGCCAAGACTTCATCCAAAGTAAGGTGGTTGTATTCGCGATTTGGACCAACAGAAATGTCTTTTCTAGCAGAAAGCCAGCCCCAAATAGTAGAGGCAGTGCGGTCTTGTTCTGCTAAATCTTTGGGAAGTTGTGTTGGTGGTTGAGTGTTGGTTTTTGAAGAATTGTGAATAGCTTCCAAAACATTGTTCACAGGACATCCTGGAACGAGTCAGCCAATCAGCCCTCACTAGCGCCTATAAAAGCAGACAACCAAGTAATCAAATAAAACTTACCCTGCTCGCCACCGCACGCGATAACGTGCACGAGGCCCGCGATCAAGCCTTCGAGCTCTGACGCCATTTCATTTGAGGTATCGTATGGTGCATTCTTGAGTCGATATGACGCGTAAAAAAAAAAAACCCCTTGACAGAAATCGTCTGGGGCGAATTGAACAGACGAGCCCCGGCGGTAGATATGCTAAATAAAGAAAAGTGCTTTGCAGTTGGAAGGTAGATGGAGTGGGGAGAGCGGGGTGGAGGAGAAAAAGAGCCGCATGTGCAGCCTCAGCATGATGACGTAAGCTGGGCGACGATGCTTGCCCTGAGCCCGTGTACATAGCAACAACCTTAAACAAACAAAGGCACATTGTGTTCACAATAAGGGTTAAATCATGCATGCAATTTTTATGCTTATTACTTTTTTGTCTGAAACTCTCGACGGACATGGTCAGCGTTTACAATCATGGGCACTTAAACAATAAACAATCGATCATCGTTCGGTTTGCATTCACTAATAACATCAAGAATACCTCAAGTGTTGGCTTCATGTGGGAGTGTTTACTGGTAAGAACTCAAACGACGTAATAAATTTGCTTCAGTTGCAAGCTAGGTCAATTCTAAGGAAGAAATGCCCAGGCCATAGACTCGCGATGTATCTCCCTCAAAGAATCCGGATGGACCACCGTACCAGCAAGCCCGAGTTTCTCAATAGCCATAGCTTGCGTCGTGATAACACTCTCGCTCAGCAAATCGGGTTTCAAAACGAACAGCTGACGTCCACGAAGCTTAGCGAGTTAATTCCACTGCTCAACAATATCCTCCCCAAATTCCAGCAACTGAGGTCCCCTCCACGAGATTATTACAGACAGCTCAGTGACTCGACATTGAAACATCGAGGCGTCATCTATTGTGCCAATCCAGAGCTTCATCATTTGAAGCCGGGGCATCTGACGAGCAGCCTTTCCAGTCAGTATCAACAACTGGTCGACCATGGGATCGTCGTGCCTGAGAGCCAAAGACGTGAGCGTGAGTTCTTCGAGACAATGCCATATACGTTCGCCTTGGGGTGCCTTGAGGAGTGCCTTGAAAAGGTACAGCGCGTCGGTCATGTAAGACACTGAGAGTTTTTCCAAAATCCTTCCATGAGTCACCAGTCTATTGCAAACACTTTGTCTAAAGCGTGAATTATCTGAATTGTGATCCAGACGTCTTGTGCTGTTAAAGATTGACCAGTCAGGATACTCGTCCAGGTCCTCGAACAGGACCAAGTTTCGGAGTTCTTTTGGCAAAGCCCCCAAGATGACGAGGTCACTAAACTCAAGATCTATGCAGATTACCTAGTTAGAGGGTGCTTCAAGGAGTCGGAGCATTTAGGTCTTACCTTTGTGAGGATGAGAATGATAATCCCTCGAATCCCGTCGCCTCCACTCAAACACAAAGTCTGTCAATCCCGGGAAGCAGCCAAGGATTTTTTTAATGGCCTCTTCTTCTAGAGGCTCCCGGGCCTGTCTTCGAATGACTAGACGAGTAACAATAGGAGCGACCGGAATAGGAAGGGACTGGAAGTCTGGATGTAAGAATTTGTTCAGAGATCGATGCCAGGAGGAAAAATGAATGACATCGCGCCCAGTCTTCACGCTAATCTCGAGTGCAAGGCCGCGGATTGATGAGTCTTTTTCCTTGTTCCAAGTATGTAAAGCCGACATTAGTTCAATAAACGCGTTGCAGAATATTCGGTAGTTTGCTAGTTCATCGAACACTAGTAAATGGTTGGCGATTAGAAGCTCGATCCACAGCCAAATGACCTCCACGAGATGTCGTTTGCAATGCACAAAAGTATTGAGGTCCTTGGCTCGCTGCATTGTTATCGTGAGACGTCGATAGATCTTCTTTTCGAAATGCACTTGCCAATCTTCACACATTAGAGAATAGGGAGTCAAACCGGGATATCCGTAGGTGCCCGCCGACAAAAGGCCCCAGATCTTTACATGAAGTTCCAGAGATAAATCCGCCCATGTAGCCATTTTGAAGATCTTTGGGCAATTGAAGGATCGAATAAGGGCGAGAAAGAGTGAGGAGGAGGGTAGAGGGGGTGAAAAGACAATGATGGCTAAAAAGATGAGTCTTAAATAAAGTTAAAGCATCATGCTGCATGGCGTTCTCTATTTACCTACGCAAAAACAGCTTTCGTAAATCTGTACTCGCTTAAGCTGGATATCTTCAAAGGCCTGCCCGCAGCAACTTGGCCTGTTCGTGCTCCCGAATCTTCCTGTACGCTTCCAGGACGTCCGCTCGAGCCTCCTGCAACTCCTCCCTTCGCTTCAGGCTGCCCGCAGCCTTGGGGATGTTACCGACATCGGCGGTAGCATCTCCAACTTTGAGGTGCCTTGAAGTACCTTTATTTAGTTCGGGCGGTGCCTGTGCTTGATCATGCACAGCGATCTTGGCCTCTGCCCTCTTCTTCTTCAGCTCCGCCCAGGGGTCGTCAATCTTCCCGCCTTTCCGTTTTGCTCTCTTGCCAGTTGCTTCGTTAAGCTCTGCCCTGGCAATTGCTGCAGCTCCAGTAGGGTCTTCGTCGAGTTCTCGTCCAATCTCTTCGTCTGCCTCTTCCTCCTTCTGCTCCTTGATCTTTCGCTCCTCCGCTCGCCACTGATCGTAGAGTTTGTGCATCTTACGTTCCTTTCGAGTACGGTAAACCTTGAAACCTTGCTCGTCTTTGCCGTCCTTGATCGCCGTCTTCTTGGTGAGGCCTGCAACAGGCAGGGATGCGTCTACTCGCTGAGCAAAAGCTCTGAGGTCTTCGCCTGGGCGGATCTTGAGATCTTCGGCTTTCTGTTTCGCACTCTTTCCATCGTCACCGTCGTCGAGTCCAGATCTCACTTTTTTGCCCTGTGCGACAGCCATGAGTCGTCTAAATGCTCGGGGTGCGTCGTTCTCGTTGCGTCCCTTCTTTCCCTTCTTCGCCTTTACCGGAGCATCCTTTCCTGCGGTCGCATTCTTCTTTCCGACTTGTAGGGGTCGTGCTTTTTGGGATGGAGGAAGGTTGAAGCTGAAAGGACAAGTTAGATGCGCGCAAGCAGGAATTGATTAAGGTATTAACTTACTCTGCATCGTCATCTCCCCTCTTTCTCTTGTGCTTGTGAGGCATGTTTTTGGGAATAGGTGGCCTGATCTGATGAACGGTGCTTTGAACAGGAAAGACAGGTGTTGGTTTGGAAAGCTGAAATCCAATGTGATGCCGTCGCAAAGACAAAATTAAAAGCGAATGGAAAGACGAAAGTTGAAGTGCTCCTAAAATTCTCTTATCGTTGCTTATCGTGATGCCAAGTCCCCCGCAATCCTCAGAAAGTCTCTTCATCACAAGGTACTCTTTTACCCACACAAAAGCCGCGGAAGATAAGGTCTCAAAAGATGTGTATACCTGAGCTCAATCGATGCGACATCTGTTAAACTCGGCCGAGTCCCTGTCGATGCCCGCCTCATAATCTGTGTCCCTTTTTGACCCATCTAACACCTACTCTGTAATCCGAGGACTCTACCCTACACCTTTTTTAACATACCAGTAATTTTGCATATCCTGGCCTTGCTTGGCTGCAATGATCACTGGTCATTTGATTGTGACCCAAAATAAAGACGTGGATTGCTCTGAGTGGGGCCTCCATCTACCTACTGTAGTAGACATCGATGGCGTGAAACATCCAGTTACTCTTCTATCATTACCCAACCTAACAAGTGAACTATGGAAGCCGATTCCATGTATTCATGACACGAGACATTTGTTTTTCGTTATACTCTTAATCGGTATTAGGGAGTATAGTCATGACTCCCCTCAAGTCTAACACCCTAAAAGGGGCCAATAAAGACGCACCGGATCAAACCACCAGGATAAACCCATATGTCTTTGCCTTAGGCATGGTAGGGGCAGCTATAAGGCAAGTCCTGATGCTGTTTCTTGAACGACTTGGTTTCTAACTATTACTAGTACTATGATTCTTATCTTAGCCCTTATCCTAGGCGTTACACCTGCAATCTGGTCTCACCTGTCCCCATCACAACAAACCAGCACTCCTGAGAATGGACTTAGGCCGGAGCTCAACTCGATATTGCCCGTCCCCTGCCACTCACACAATGATTACTGGAGGCAGATGCCTTTCTATACAGCCCTCAACGCTGGATGTATCGGAATGGAAGCAGATGTTTGGGCTGTCCAGGGTGAGCTTTACGTCGGCCACGATCTGGGCGGCCTCTCTACTGGTCAAACTCTGGCATCTATGTATATTCAGCCGCTTGTTGAATTGCTCCAGTCTCAAAATCTAGCTAGAGATCCGAATCTCCCGCCTCGAGGAGTCTATGGTCGCAAATCAGACCAGACGGTGGTCCTACTGGTAGACGTGAAGTCGAAGCCCAATACATCGTGGCCGCTGTTGCTTGAGAGGCTAGAGCCACTTCGTCGAAATGGATGGTTAAGTCATGTTCACGATGGAAAGTTTATTCCAAGACCGATCACAGTTATGGGAACTGGCGATACCGAAGTTCGTCTGGTGAATGAAGAGACACCTTCGCGAGACATCTTCTTTGATGCACCGCTCGACCAGTTGGATGGAGGCTTATACAGCAATCTCAACTCATACTACACGAGTGTCTCATTCGAAATGTCGATTGGGTCTGTTGGCTCTAAAGGTCTCAAACCAGAGCAGCTAAGGAAGCTGCGGGACCAAATCTCTCAGGCCCATAGTCGAGGTCTCAAAGCACGATATTGGGGCATGCCATACTGGCCGATACACGTGCGGAACCAACTTAGAGATCTTTTACTTGATGAGGGCGTCGATGTTCTTAACGCGGATGATTTGTTGGAGGCTAGGGACATTTTTGCTAAGAGAGGACACATAATTGAGTGAAGAGTGCCATGATGGATGGTATCAACACCAATATCCACTCAAACCACTACACTAGGATATCACGGCACGGATAGTTGTGCTTCTCACAAAGATCAGCCTAAACACTCGTATCAACGAGGAGTTTCCGAGTCTCCGGACTATCACCGAGTGCACTCTTGATATGTGCAACTCATTGGCACGTCATGGAACCCATAACCCCGCAAGCTGATAACAGGAAAGGTAACATCCCCGTCATGACTTGATAGATCTCTCCAAGATTCTGATCCGATCTCTTTTCTCATTCAATCAATCAACAATCACATCATATTCTCCCTGCAGTTCACAATGGCAAACGAAGGACGCATCGCTACTCTGGATGTAAGATAACCGTGGCCCCCTGCTGTAACAATGCCATGCTCATCCAACTCAGTCAACGGTTGCCGATAGGCTTCCTACCTACTCCAAGATGCTCTTTGACGGCAAGGCCGCCAAGGACCTGAGCTTCGAGGCAATCGCAAAGCACCTCGGCCGTAGCGAGGTTGCATGCGCAGCATTGTTCTACGGACAGGCCACCGCCTCACCTGAGGACATTGACCGTCTATCAGAGCTTCTCGACCTCCCCAAGGAGACATTGAATGCGCAGTTGACGGGCTTCCCTAACCGAGGTCAGGCTGGCCCTATGCCTCCTACTGAGCCTCTCATCTACCGCCTGTACGAGATTGTGCAGAACTACGGCTATGCTTACAAGGCTATTCTTAACGAGAAGTTTGGTGACGGTATCATGAGTGCTATTTGCTTCTCAACTACGGTGGATAAGGAGGTCGATGAGGCGGGTTCGCCGTGGGTGGTTATTACACTGAAGGGCAAATGGTAAGTTGTTTGCTATTCTTGGTACTTGATTCACACTAACTGACATGACCAGGCTTCCATTCAGTCGTTTCTAAGTATTGTTTATATGAATCAAGAATGAATTACTGGCTGCGTTATGGCCATGTCACAAAAGTTGTGCCGTTACAAGAATAGTTCCTCGCAATTACTTGCAAGACGAAGGAACGAGATTGGGCCAACACAAGAGTTAAAAGCCTAAGCTCATAATTTGATGAAGTTCCAGTTTTTGACGTGATAAAATGTGCCAATGCTTCAAAACAATATCAACATAAGCGAGAGAACAATACTAACCCACTTACAAAGAAAACCTCAACTTCAGATCCGTGCGTCTTATATGTCGATGTACCACATGACAGTATCAACTCAACTAAATCTCAGAAACCGAATCTTCCAAGAGGAAAACTCATAAGATAATAGGAAACAGGGGTTAATTCTAGAAGGTCTTTGACAGGATGGTGGCTGGACTAGTGGCTGTAGCCTTTTGTCTGACAGCAACACCATCTGAGGAACAATACTAAGACATTTTGCACGGATCACAGGCTTCACCACCAACACTGCAACTCGGCAAGAATCTCGCCTTTACCACCCATCATGAAGGCCATCACTGCCTTAGCAAGTGCTTCATATTCAAGTATAAAGAGAAGGTCCTCTCCTCCCCAAATCTCAATCTCCTCACCCACTACCCAATACAACAAACACTCACTTACACACTCAACACTCTTTTCACCATTCTCAACACAGAACACTCTCCGATTTTTCTAAGTCTTTCAACCCCAACTTTCAAAATGCCTTCCACCAAGAACACCTCTGCCCAGACCCCCGGCTACCCCCTTAGCTGCAGTGTCATGGCCAAGCCCACCAAGGACAACCAGACTCCCGGCTACCCTCTCAGCTGCAGCGTCATGAAGAAGCCCGCTGCCAACGGCCAGACTCCTGGCTATCCCCTCAGCTGTACTGTCATGTAAACAACCTACTTGCCTGGGCACTTTTTTGAGAGCGACTTGACAATCCCACCCGCAAAACCATTCAGCAACCGACAATCATATGGCACAGCGTTCGCTCTCAAAACGACAATTGGAGGAAGATGGAGATGATATGGCGAGGAGAGAGAATTCATTGGCTTGTTTACTTTTTTAAATAGGCTCTGAGTGAAGGGACGCCGACACGAGGAAGCCACTTTTACACTGTGCTGTCTAATACAGGACGCTCATTAACGGATGGGGGGTTTTATACTTTCTTGAATACAAGCCTTTGGATTAATACTTTGTGCAACTTTGTATCAGTGAATATGTGATTCCAATGTGAAGGCTAACAACAGTTCAAGATTCAGTTTCTAAACGTGGCACTCCACTTCTCTAATACAATCTCTCATAACTTACCTAGTAGACCAAGCGTACCTCTGAGCATTGACTCTAAGAATACAGAAACAAAATAAACATGCCAATACTTTTGTTGCAAGTACATTCTACGAAGGGACTCTCGTTTAATTACAGGATCTTACAAACCTCTTCATTTGTAGTCGAACAGCTCAGTCGATGAAGAATTAAACGTACCATGAGAAATACAAACAGCTACATATATACACGTACCGATTGTATTCACACAAAGAATTCACGTCAAATTCAATGCTGTAATTGATCCTACTACTTTACAAACTTCAAACTCATTGCCTGCTTGTAATAGCCCGATTAGGAAATTCCCTAGTGACACGAATGGACAGGCTACAGACGCTGCGAAAAAAAAAAAGCTCCACTAAAAAAAAGTCAAGGCGGTCAACCCCATCCAGCGGCAGAATTTGGAGATTTTTCCCATTAGCACCAGTAACATTTGCCCAGCAGCTTGCGCCGACCAAGACCAATACAAAGTCGCAACCACAAAAACAACCGCCAAAATGGTCACAAAAAGCAAACTCAAGATGGCCCTGGCTGCCGAAAAGGGCACCGACTTTAAGAAGCTCAAGCAGTTGAAAAAACAGAAGGAGGCTGAGAAGCGCAACGCTGCCGCTCGCGGGGCAGAGAAGGAATCAAGCGACGACGAGAAGACGGTTGAGATTGAGGCAGAGTTTGAGGATGTTGATGATGAGGAAGATGACGACGATGATGAGGAGGAGGAGGAAGCTCAGGTTTGTTTAGCTTTCAATTGCGCAAGGAACTGTCACTAACAAAATCAGTACGACCTGAACGGCATTGACGACAGCGACGATTCAGACTCTTCAGTCGAGATGGAGGAAAAGATCATCCGCAAAACAGTAAAGAAGGACGCACCCGCCGACAAGAAGAAGACTGTCGAGAAGAAGGTGGTCAAGAAGGCATCAGCCGAAGAGGACGACGACGAAGAGGAAGAGGAAGATGATGAAGACATCCCCATGTCCGACCTCGAGGATCTCGAAGACGACGACAAGGAAGACATTATCCCCCACCAGCGCCTCACCATCAACAACACAACCGCTCTCCTCGCCGCTCTGAACCGCATCTCCGTCCCAACCGACAAGACCGTCCCCTTCGCCACGCACCAGTCCGTCCTCTCGTCCGCCGAAACCTCCACCTCCATCCCCGATGTTTCGGACGATCTTCAGCGCGAGCTCGCCTTCTACAGCCAGAGTCTCGAGGCCGCCCGCACCGCTCGCAAGCTCCTCCGCCAAGAGGGCGTTCCCTTCTCCCGTCCCAAGGACTACTTTGCCGAGATGATCAAGGAGGACGCTCACATGGAAAAGGTCAAGGCTAAGCTTGTCGAGGAGGCTTCCAACAAGAAGGCCGCCCAGGAGGCTCGCAAGCTGCGCGACCTCAAGAAGTTTGGAAAGCAGGTCCAGGTCGCCAAGCTCCAGGAGCGACAAAAGGCCAAGCGCGAGACCCTCGACAAGATCAAGAACCTCAAGCGAAGTAAGTTTCCTCTATGAACATTCCCACTTGCTCAAATCTTATACTAACATCATCCCAGAGCGCTCAGAATCCGGTGGCGCCGGCCTCGGTACCAACGAAGCCGACATCTTCGACGTAGGCGTCGAAAGCGAAATGAAGAAGCACAACGCCCGCTCAGGCGCCGGCCGCGGCCAAGTCGGTGCCGGAGCCGCCAACAACAAGCGAGCCAAGAAGAACGAAAAGTACGGTTTCGGCGGCAAGAAGCGTCACGCCAAGTCGGGCGACGCCATGAGCTCCAGCGACCTCAGCGGCTTCAACGCAAAGAAGATGAAGGCCAGCAGCAAGGTCTCCAAGTCGCGGCCTGGCAAGGCGAGGAGGAAGGCCATGGGTTCCCGGTGAGGAGGGCCGTCTTGATACCTGTTGATGCTGCATTCGTGTTGGAAGAAAAAGCTGGAGATCAAGTACAAGGGCTGGCGTTTAGGGTCCTCTTGCATGTAAATCGAAACCATTTGTTATTCAAGTTGTGTTTTATAATTGTGATCAGCAGAAGCTGTCGCTACTAATATTTTAAACTAACCAATATACTCATGACGTGAAACTCTTTTTAATCATTGGCAGTCCTTGTTTTCACAAATTAGTCTAGAGACACAGGTGTTTGAATTGTTGGTCATTTCATCTATACCCAAAGGAATATGTAGCAGATTCTGATTGTGACTGCACGTGAATCCTTCGCAGCCCTGATACCCTCAATGATGATGCCCTTTTGTAGGCCAAGTCACCAGCCAAGAGACACACATCCAACCCGCTGGATATGTCCATCAGCATCCACCAAGTCAATTTAACAGCCAACTCTGCCCAACTCATCTCCCCCTATTCTCCATCACCGCTCCTATCGTTGTCCTCCGTCGTCAGTCATATCCAGATGGCAATGCCCTCGGAAGCTATGCCATCCGAGAGCCGCCAGCAGTCAAAGGTATCTATATACATAACGAGCATTGTCGTCGTCTGCTTAATGCTCGCTCGTACTGAAGAATGCCCAAGCTCAAAACGAACTCTGGGCGATTCTCAGTCACCAAATAAGAGATAATTAGAAAAGCAATCCGCCGAGGGTGTGAAAGAGTTCAGATAAATAAGAAAAGAAAACAAAGGAACTTTGCCAGTGCAATGACATGCGATAATGCACCTAAGCCAACGACCGTTAATGCCCAGCCCGAATACGCCCATGAAAAAAAGAAAGCAAAACCAGTGGTATCGAGAAGAAACGCCATGCGCTCATGACACGCTTTGCTGTGTAATGCATTTGCCACCCTTGAAAGAAGAATGTGTATGAATCAAGCATTGATGCCGCAGAATGCGCCGAGAAGATGCTGTTACGAATCGTCGTGTATATCATTTGTGCTAAGCGGCCAGCTTACTGAGTGGCTGCTACGCACCAGTGGCGGTGGAAAGCCCAGGCGCTCTTCTGGCACTCCTTGCTGCAGTACTTGGTCCGTCGGCATCGGCGACACTTGGCAAATTGACGGGTGTACTCTTCCCACTTGCCGCACTGGTAGTAAGCACATTGGCGGATGCCTCCACGGGTGTCATCCTTGCGGCACAGGTTTCTCATAACGACGCCCGCCCAGTACTGCATATCAGTGCTGTGGTAGCGGACTGTGAACTTCTCGACGAGTGGAAAAAGGTTGAAGTCATTATCAATCAGATACTCCTCGTCGTCGGCATCCTCATCATAAGCTTCAGGGACTTCTTCCTCCTCCTCGTCCATAGCAGAGAGGTCCTTGTCAATGGCAGCGAGTTCCTTTCCAATCTTGAGGCGAGGGACAAGGTGACTCTTCTGGAAATAAGAGCGAAGACCACAGTACTTGGAGACGTAGGCGAGGAGCTGCAGAGACATGAGAACATCCTCCTCCCGAGGCATGGCGGCAACCATCTGAGGGTTCGGGACGAAATTACGATCAAGAAGATATCGAGGAACGGTAGTAGCAGCCAGAGGAGGTTGAGGAGGCGTAGTCATTGCAGGGCGGTTAGGTGAAAGTCCAATCGCAGGAACCGGGGTCGGAGTGTTGTTGTTGACAATACTGCCATCCATGGGGCTACGGTGATTGATGTTGAAGGTGCTGGCATCCTGATGGGTCTCCGAGACAGTTGGCGTGGCCAGGTCGAGGGCGGCACCAGCGAGCATAGCGTCGCCGTCTTCCATGGTGATATCCTGAATGCCAACAGCTGACTGCAGGTTGTCGGTGCCCGTCATTTCCGTCTCAGGTGACTCATCTGAAGGCATACTATCTCCATTAATATCATCAGCATCGGCAGTCGAGTTCTGATGGCGGATGGACGGGCGTCTGCGAGATCGACCGGAGGGTCCAAGGGCTGAGGCTGGTCGGCTGGTAGGCGAACGCATCTGAGATGGCGCTAGAGGCGTCGTTGGGGAGGTAGGTTGGGACGTCAAGTCCGTGGGGCCGAATGGAACCATTGAAGCCAGGCGGTCGATGTCACGAACCGGTCTCACAAAGCCTTCGACAGTCTCGGTGGCCGGGACTGCAGTTGCAAGGGGCTGCATGGTCTGACGAGGGGCAGAGGTCGTGGCGTGACGGGCTTCAAGGCCCCTCAGGGGCTGGTGACGGGTCGAGTTCCAAGATGTAGAGCGGTCCGGTGTGGCATTAGGCCATGGGGAAGTACCCATAGTAGCGTCTAGGGGCTGCTGCTGAGGGAAAGGTTGAGGGGCGGCGGTGGATGGGCCGGCGTAGCTGGCTGAAACGTCAATGGACGGCGGCGGGCCATGGCGGCGATGCGATCGCTGTTCGGCACTATCAACACGAGAAGCAGATCGATGGCCGAAAGGGGCAGCACCGACAGTTGCGGATGAGGAAGAGGATGCTGATGCGGATGCTGAGTTGGAAGAGGAAGCCTTAGGGGTAGAGCGATGCTCATGGCTTCGGTGACGGTGGTGATCGTAGTTCTGCTTCTGCTTGGCCTCCTCTGCCTTTTCGCGGCACTTGTCGACGGCCTTGGTATAGTTGTCGAGAATGGTAGCGATGACAGGGACCATATCAGCCTCAACTACACGAGTGCGGACGTTTTCCGTGCCTCGGACGCCGATATTGACGACACATTGGAAAGCAAGGTTCCACTTCCACATTCCCATCATATCTTTGCTGCGGCCCTGCTTCAGGATGCAGACAAGACGCTCAATACCGCCATCAACAGTGAGGATGTCACGGATGCGAGCAGACGATGTGGTGAGATAGGCGAGATGGTTGAGCGAGTTGATGAGGGGGAGGGTCGAAGTGCAGTCGAGAGCACGGCGATCATAGAGAGCGGTAGTAATACCAACAGACGCCTTGTTGACGTTGGGGATACTAAAATTGACTTCCCTCATGATTGCGGTTGATGGCGATGGCCAGAAGTCGAATGATTCTTTCGTGGGAAGAGGTGGGAGGGATTATTCAGGGTCCCAATTGTCGAGATGGTGTGGCGACCAGAAGCCTGATGAGAGCGAGCTTGGCCAGGTTTGCAACGTAAGGAGGACAACACGATGGAAGGCGAGGTCGAAGAATACTCTGGACAAACCCCTCGATGGGGGGACTGGCCAAAGAGGAACGAGTCGGATAGTTTTTTGAGGTTATCGTAACGGGTCGTGACGCGGTGGAGTGAGTTGGCGCAGGATTGCTCGCGAATATACAGGGGAACGGTGTTCGGCGAGCAAGGAGGAGATTCGAGGATATACGAAGGGAAGATACGTAAAACACCAGTAGTCGAAAAAAGGGAGATGGATATCAAGTCGAGGGTATTTTGAAGATGGCGTTGGAGCGACTGAAGAGGGAAAGTTGATGAGAGATGGGAGAAAAGACGGGGAGTGTGAGTGGAGGATTGAGGGAGTGAAGAGGCTGGTTTGGATTTAGGCGGGTTTTGCAAGCCCAGGCATTGGCAACCTAATGGATTCGGCCGATGGAGAGCAAGGTACTGCACTGTAGGGGAGGCCGAATTAGGCGGGCGCACCAGGGGGGAGGTTCTCTTTGGCGGGTTTTTTTGGTGCTCTGGAGGGGAGGAGACGGGGGAGGTCTGTGTGTCTCTAGGCGTGCGCCTGTGTGCGTGTGTGGCGGTGGAGAGACCCAACACCTGACGCTGTATCTTATGTACTACTTGTGTATAAGGTAGGTATAGTGAATAAGGGCAGCTGGTTTGAGTTATCTGGTAATAGCATGGTTGAGCTGATGTTGACAGTTTATCGATGCGGTGATGAGTCAAGCATGGTGTTGATGATATGATTTGTAAAAAGGAAGCAAACAGTCAAGGGTGAGATGATATGTGCAAGAATACATGGTCACCATAAGGGAGGTATAGTACCGTTACAGCGCACATAGTTTACTAGCTTCGAAGGAATAGAAGCTCTTCTCTAGTTAACATTGAGTATTCTCCTTCTTGAAATCTTTTACCCGTTCTGACATGTAGTATCTCGCCTCTTCAGACAATGAATCCGAATCTACTGCAGGAAAATGGATTGTGGATCGCCAACAAAAAAATACATGAATGGACAAATGCATGTTGATGGCAAAAATCGAAATTCGGCGATGGCGAGAGGAGGCTAGGGGCAGAAATGGAAAGCTGATGAGTGAGCCTGAGTAAGGTGACTCAAGCTGGTGAAGCTCGTGCATCAAAGAGGTCCAATACCTCTAGTACCTTGCTACGTTGGCAGCTGAAATGAAAAAAATGCAATGCCTTCCAGGTTTTGTTATTACAACAGGTTGGAATTCATGGCCTTCAATTGAGGTTGAGCCCTTTGAGTGGTTTGATTTTGATTACATATGGCCACGGGTGGGATTGTTTCAGGCGCAGCTGGAGACGACAAGGGCTTTGGTCTCCCTTCCATAGGTATGTCTGTGCCATTTTGCATCCATTCATGCTGCTACTCGGATCCGACTGCCGGGAATAATTTACCTGAAGCTTGGTTCATTGAGGGTTTTTTCCAGAGCTTTGGATCAAATCAACAGTTGATCGTCATGGTTTTGGTCACGGATATAGCTTCTTAGCCGCCGGGTACCTTACTATAAACAACCTTGACGGTCACTTGTATGAATAAACAGCTAGTCTCAGCCTCAGACATCTCTATCACAGCCAAGTGAAGCTTTCCAAGCTCTTGCATAACCATTGAGTTCCATACAATGCGCATGCCGAACGTTCTGATGCAGTGGCTTGCTTTGTTGATGCAAGTGAAACACAACGTTGTAACATCATGAATTGAATAATGATGAATCAGCTCCGCACTTTTCCCGAGTCATTAATTGTTGAGATCAGACCGAATTCCTAGTCATCTCGCTATAGAAAAAAATCCATCACGAGGCCTCTCCGTCATGTTCACGAGGTGAGCTACTGTCGGGCCGCCATCTTCAAAAGGCGGAGGCTAAGCTTGAGGGCGGATAACGCGCACTTCGGCTCTGCCTTGGCCGGGTTGTTTGAGCCCCACGTCCCTCCCAGTTGCACACTATCAATTGGGGACATCAGCCCGGAATTGGTTGTCAGACTCTGATCAATAAGAAGCATAAAGAAACTCTGTAGACAAGTTCTCATGGCGATATCTGCTACAACCCTTCAGCTTCGTCACGACAAGGTAGATAATAAAATGCTCAGGCCAGAACCATCTCCTCGGAGCCGGCGAGTTCTCGATTTCCCCAGCCCTTGTTCAACGACCTTCTTGGATATGATCCTGTCGATCTCTTCATGCAAATCAACCGTTATAATATCGCTCAAACTGAATCAGGTAAGACTGTAGGATTGATATCCATTTCTTCGGAGATTTAGTCATTCAGTAGACTCTGATCCATTGTAAAATGCCCACATCCAATTGACTACCTTACCCTACATCTTTGACTAGATTCAATAAACATTGACTTACAGCTCGATCATATTTCAGTTTCTCTGCTGTATTTCATATGTTGTTTCATACCTTGAGTTGAAAGCCCTTGTTCACATGTATCTACCTGTACATACTGTAGGCACAATAAGGTATCCAGCACAATATCGCCACTCGCGCCTTGGCTTCTCAAGTGAAGCCATCAGCGGCTGTTAACGCAAAATTACCCGCCATCGGTCTGCTTCCGCGCACTCTGAATCGTTCATACTCAAACCTGTAAACAAACATTGGACAAAGATAGAGCCGCTCAGCTGTGGAGGCGAGCTCCTCATTATGACTGAGCTAGAGTCTCGACAGGCCCCGCTGAGCATGCCACGATCCAATGTCGCAAGATGGATGTTAACTAGGATCGAAATTTAGCAATGTGATTGGCTGCCCTGGCGTATGTTGCCGCTGAACTGGCGCTTAGCTTTTGGATGCACCAACGAGATCTTACCTCCAACACGTTAAGCAACCAACAATTGCTCAAACAACAGCTCCATTAACCACCTGATTTCAAGCGTCTAGCTGAATAGGGATACAGATGCAGAAGAAGCAAAAAGCCAAGGACAACATGCAAAGGTATCATACCCCAAGCCATGCGATATTAATAGGTATCATTAGTAATCGTTAACAGCTAAAGTCTAAGTGCCGTGTTGCGGTCAGAACTCTATTCGAATGCAGGTATTAAAGCTCAAAATTCTAGTCGCCGCTGATTTTGGCATGCCGAAAGTACTTCATACCAACCCAGGCTACAACAACCCATACCCACGCCATAACACCTGTTAGAATTATTAATGCCGGGTAGTAACCCACAATGGGCAGAGTTGGGTCGTCCTCGAGTTCTGGCGGCGCATACGGCGTCTTGCCCACGTCCCATGCCCAGCTCCAGAGATCAAGACAAGATCCCATCCCAATAACAAACACAAACCATGTTGTGCATAATACAACCCATCCCCACCACTCTGTATCTGCGTAGTCCCAATCCTCATGCGCGGGTAATGTGTTGGATGAGAGTCCACCAAATGATAACGGTGATTTTGCTCGGTTGATGGACCGTCGCCGCTGAATTGATGTCGTCGAGTTTATACTGTTAAAGTATGAGTCTTGCCCTGATGACATGGACAGACCTTGCCGAATTGTCGATGAAGTCCCGGGTATCTGAAGCATGTCCTCCTCGTCTGTCGATGTATAAGATGCGCCATCTTGATCCGTAAACGACGCAGGTCGAGCCGTCGTCTGTGGTAATGTGTTCGTTCGAGGCAATACAGGTGCTGTACCGAGTCCCCCAGGCAATGGCGTAAAACCTTCAACCAGTGGGCGCTGGGCATTTCCTGGCGTAGCATTCAAATCCAACGACTCTACTGATGAAGGGCTTCTCGTTCTAGCAGTTGAAGGGTCAAGCCCGTATGCGGCAGCATGCGAAGTGTCTATGACCAGGGGACGACTGTCCCTGCGCTCACGTTGCGCTCCACGACCCAGCAGCGCGGCCTTCCTAAGAGACCCCCTTCGTCGTCGCGTTCTCTGATACTGTATTACACTCGCCGATGGTCGTGATGCTGGACGAGGAGCAGCCGGGGGAGCATCGTTGTTGATCGCATGATCGTCTGGCTCGTGTTGCTTTTCGGGCTCTGTCCTCAAAAAGGGGAACTTGGATAGAATACTCGAATTCGAAGAATTTCGTCGATGGGACGGGGATGGGGTTGGTGAAGTATCGCGCTTGCTTTGAGAAGTGTCCTCCATGTCGAGAGCGCGGTTGCTTGTTAAGCCAAGTGGTCGCTTAAGGTCGCTGTAACAAGCTTCGAAAGGCTAATCGAGATATAGAAATGGACATCCAGAAGCCAGGACGAGGTTCAATCCACGGTCACAGTTACGTGCCGCGAATTGAAATTACCGAATCAAGAAGAATTGCTGCATGGCTCTTTCGCAGTCTCTGTCGTGGCCAATTGTCGCGACAATCAACGTTGGAATATTAGGTTGAAGCCAGATAAAGCATGTGAGGCTGATGACGACTTCTTTAAGGCTTGTTAACCGGCACGCCACAAAGTTTCAAAACTCTCACCGGCTCGAGATGTCGGACCGCTAGAATGGATGGGGGAGTTGTGGCTTAGGCGCCTCTGCAGCCCCTGCATCTTCTGGAGTACCCCTGAAAGTCTCGGGGCTCGATGGGTCCGCCTCCACGATGGATATCGCGACGTCAACGCATTCCATCTTGTCCATCTCTATAGGTATTCTCACGACTCGCGCTATCGACGAAAACAGTTTGCGCACAGAAAAACTCTGAATTTCATGACGAGATCCTTGGGTTTCTAAACGGGGTCCATTTAATTGCCTTGTCGGGCCGCTGATCTAGCCAGAACAAGAGGCGGGTTATTATCCGAAAGCAGAAGCTCACCTATGTCGGGCTATCTAGGTGCTGGTCTTCCTCCCCAGTCCCAGAACCTCGCCCCGCCCAGTTTGGTCGTTCACGGCGATAGCGACGACGGATTTGACGTTACGAACCGTCAATCCTTCATCGACATTGGCGTTGACCAAGACGACGACTCTATCACCATCAATCGCCAACTCAATCGCGACGCCGCCACCCAGAATCTGTCTATTTCGAATTTCCTCACCCCTACCTCGGCGACTGCGTCTTCATCCTCTCTATCACTCCCAGCAATGAACGCCGAAGACGATACGGGCGATAGTCCTGCATCCCCCGGGTTCAAGAACCCCTTCAACTTCCAGACACAAGTGATATCTACAGGTCCAGTTAAATCGGTATGTAGAGCACAACAATACCGCGTCTTGCGCAAGTGCTAATACATTGCTCTAGAACATCGGACAACGTCGTGGACACAGATACAAACACAGTAGTATCTCCTCCCAACATCAAATCTTCAAAGAACCGCCTCAGAGGCCACCGCCCGTACTCCCGGCTTCTCTCCCCATCCCTACCGCCCGCGAAGCATGGAAGAGCATGACCAAGGACCAACGAATCCACTGCTACTGGAGTATGTGCCATCTCGCCGTGGCTACGTACGTCTTCTTCCGCTCTGAGGGCTCTCTTGCTACCACCGCCCTCTCACATCTCGTCTTCTTCGACGCCGGTAGCGCTGCCGTCTGTGTCATGGTCGACGTCCTGGGCAATTTTGAAGTCTGGCGTCGCAGCAGTATCCGCCATCCATTTGGTCTTGAGAGAGCAGAAGTCCTAGCTGGCTTCGCCATGTCTGTCTTTCTACTCTTCGGAGGTTTCGATCTCGTCTCTCATACCCTCAAGCACTTTCTTGAGTCCCTCGGTAACCACGAGGCTCACCATGGACATGGTCATGATGGCCCAGATGGCTCCATTGACCTGGTTTCCGCTGCCGCCATGATAAGCACTCTCGTCTCGGCATATGGCCTTCGAAACCACGCCCGCATTGCCAAGCTCATGCGTGTCTCGTACCTTGCTTCTCTACCGAGCGTACTTTCCAACCCTTTCCATTTCCTCACCCTCTTCTTTTCCGCCCTCATCGCCCTCCTTCCTCTCCTCTCCATCTCCCTCTACACGTGGCTCGATCGTCTCATCTGCGCCGTTATTGCCTTTGCCATGTTCGCCCTCGGCATGCGCCTCGCCGTGGCACAGGGTCTCATGTTGCTTATGTCTTATGGCGGTACTGGGGGCAATACAGGTGTCAGTGCTGTTCTTCGTGAGATCGAGACTGAGCCTAGTGTCGTTGCTATTGACGATGCTCAGTTCTGGCAGGTTCACTACGGCCTCTGCATGGCCAATCTCAAATTGAGCGTGGTCAAGGGCTACGATGAGATGTCTATTAGCAAGCTACGCCAGCGCATCACGGGCCTGATTCAAAACAGATTGGGTGAAGGCTATGGGTATGGTGGTAGTATTCGATGGGAGGTGACGTTGCAAATGAGCACCGATGGAAGGACGTAAGAGAAAAGCAGTATAGTTCCGGATAACGAGGTAAAATATTTATATGAGCCCGACTGAAGTTTATAAAACGTCACGTATTTACAATGAACATATCATTCTGTGCCAATCTTCCTGTTCCCTTGAGCAGACTGGAATATTCATGTTATTGAGGAGGGTATACTTGCACACCACAAAGCATATCTATCCATAGCCTCGCTCAACGTGCTCGCAGCACTCTTGCCATCATTCGGCTTTGCTCACATATATGCAGAGAAGATACAGGTAATGGGAGTAATAAGTAAAATACCCAGAGCATGGCCTTCCCAGCAAAGTCTATCTCGGCTTTACCAGAACGGTAATACTCTAATCCAACGACCAAGCAGTCAACTCCTTCAACTCCCATTATGATCATCATGTCTCATTTTCAAGAAGCACTGTCTATTTAGAACAGGCCCCAACGACCTCGCTGTTTTCCGCCGTCTCTCCTGTGGCCGGGGTTTGCTCGCTCACGTTCGCGACCGTCCAGTTGTCGCAAGCTCTCCATCTTCTCAAGGACTAGCTCAAGCAGTTCTTTGCGTCGAATGACGTCCAGGTGTCGTCGAATCTTGGGATCCTCCTTGGCAAACTTCTCAATTTGAGCATCAGACAGGTGGCGACCCAAGCGCAGATCCAGCTCTCGAGGGAAGTTGTAGTAGAACTCAGACAGAAGCTCGACGTTGAGGAAAAGAACAGCAGTAGATGCCAACTTGGTAGCAGCGGCGTCTAAGAATACCTCAGGGCAGTAATACTTGTTCTTGGAGGTTGCACACTGCTTAGACTTGACCGCAAGCAAGCGCATCTTGATAATATCGGCTCTGTCACGCAGGAACACAGCCTCGCGTCCTATATCTTGGTTAGCATTAAATTGCTCAGATTATTATGTTCGACTTACCCTTGCTTAAAAGGGCTGCGCTAAAGCCGCCAGCACCGCTTCGGTTGTCGCCTTCAATCGCAACCTCACCCTTGCGGGCCTTGTCGACGAATCCCATGACTTCCTTTATCTTTCGTCGACCGCCAACACTGTCCTCAAGCTGCTTCATAGCAGCCTCACAGTCTTGCAGCTCCTTCTTCAATACATCGCCGACGTGCTCACGTCCTTTGGTCCATTCTCGTTCCTCGAGCTCAATCTCGAATTTGTAAGGCTTAATGCAGTTTTCCACTTGGTCACTGGTGCTGTAGAATCTCTCATTGAGAATGGCAGCGGCAGATTCCATGATGGCCTGACGAGCGAAGGGATGGTTGGCAAAGGTGGACTGGTTGATAAGAGAGTCGATATGAGCCTGAATGGACGATGCAACCGCTGTCGTGGCCAAACGTCCGACACCGAGCTTCGTAAGCGCAGATGCAGAAGCATCCAACTGTCGGCGCCAATAAAGAGAGTCGGCGGCAGCCTTGGGAAGATCTGCCAAATTGTCAAGATCAGGGTTAGCCGGTGATAGGTCATCGATGGGCTTATTCCAATATCTCGCGGCGAGCAAGTCAAGGACTTTCTGGTCCAACTCGTGCTTCAGAAGCTCGTGCATCTGAGGACGTCCAAATTCCTCTGCGAACTGCTTGAAAGAATGCTTGAAAGCGTCCAAGCTCTCGGCAAGATAAGACTCAGCTGAGAGCGGACGGTCGTTGTATTGCACCTTGAACTCGTATGTAGCCTCCTCAAGCTCTTGTCGAATGGCGTCGCTAGTAGTTTGCAAGCTCGCAGACATGGTCTGCTCCAACACATGCATAAGCTTCTTGCGCAGCGTCGTGGTTCCAACGTTAACTCCAGCTTCAGGGCCAAACTCTACAGGATGAGAAGAGAAGAAGGCATTCTCATGCTTCACAATTTGCGTAAGGAGATTAGTAGAGCCCATTTTCCAGAGACCCTGGTTCTGTGGTGCTTTGGAAACCACACCAACGTAGCCCAATCTCAAGGGGTACTGTTGGTCGTTGAGAATGGTTGCACCCCGGACAGGATCAACCAAGTCCATCTTGGTAACAACGCCGATCGTTCGCTCGCCTCGAGGATCAACTCTACGGGATGCTTGGAGAGCAGTAGAGTTCGCAAGATCCACGTCAGCAGCTGAGATGGCGAGGATGACGTTGGGCGGCTGAATGTACTTGTCACAAAGCTCAGAAATTTTCTGCTTTAGCTTCAGGGGTTGATTTTGTCCAACAACTTGAATATAGCCGGGCAGATCGATAAGCGACAGGTCAGGTACATTCGGAGAATACACTGTGAGATGAATCGGATCGTCGGAGACGCACTGGGAATCGGGTACAGCCAGGTTGAGCTCGGTCAGTGTTCGTTGAATCGACGAAAAGTCGGTGATATGCCTCAATCCCAGATCGGGGAATTCTCCGTACTCCTCCTTAGACGAAGGGGTGTTGACGAGTGTCAGCTCAATCGGCCTCCTTGTGACCATGTTGGAACCCTTGGGAAGAAACTCATGGCCAACGATTGCCTCCAAAACAGAACTCTTTCCAGAGGACTGGGAGCCGATGACCACAATTGAGGGGAGTGTCAGAGTGCTCGACTGCCCAACCTTCTGGAGAATGTTTCGAATCTCAATCATTTTCTTGGTCAGAACCATCATTTGGTCATCCCTGGCCACTTCTTCGCTATTTCGCGGGTCAACTTCATCCGAGCTCTCATAACCGTAGGCGGCAGCTGAGGCACCAGCGGCTGCAACAGCGCCGCCTCTGCTTTGCCTCGGATCGCCGCCTCCGCCACCACCAGAGCCTCCCGAACCACCTGTGCCTATGTCTTCCTGAAGTTGAAGGATTTGCTTGACCCAATCAGGCATCCCGGCCTTTTCCTTCGTGTTCTCCCAACCACGGTTCACTTGGTCGGCGATATCTTTGGCACCACCAAACAAGCTCGAAAAAGCACCCGAAACTGTATCTGTAGTCGTGTTGAATAAGTTCACAGCGTATGTACCGGCCTCTGCATTATATTAGCAACCCTGATAGCAATTAACGAGCTCAACCTGTTGACGTACGAGCAGCTTGGTATTGTACCCAAGCAAAAGCACCGATGGCTAGACCGCCAAACATTGCCGGCACTCGGAGAAACTTGACCATGAGTTTGGGCAAGAATCTCGCAAATGAGGCATTCCTTGTAATGACGGCATTGTGGAAAGCGTTACCGCCATACCACATCCGCTTTCGAGTCGCTCGTATAGTAGCATCGGCTTGAATAAGCCCGCCTGTAGGATGTCGATGCAGATGTCGAACGGGATGAACGGTAGCACGTCGTGATAGAGGGCGTAACCCTGCAGCGAGGAGTCGTCCGCTCATGGTTGTCGTTGGCCGCTTTCCAATGCCTCAAGCTCAAGGTCTTAATGTTGGGGGCCGACAACACGCCCGAGTTATCCGTGACAAAGGCCGGTAGAAGATTGTAGCATCCACAGTCGAGTTGCTTTTTGAGGTGGTCTGTTGTCCAATAAGTTCTGATATCATTTAGCCCGCCATTTCAGGTGCAAGCCGAGAAGCATATAGAGGAATTAGGTAAGTAGACCCACTTGCCGTGTAAGTGGGACTTATCTCCACGTGATCGTCTTATCTGTCGCAAAATTTCTGGATCGTGGGGCGTGTCTTGTCAAAGTATTGGATCGTGGTATTGTCGGTTCTCAAGCAACTTCTTTCAAGCGCTCTTGCTATCTCAACCTCGACACGATGGGAATCCCGAAGCGTAAGGCCAAAGGCCGTTTGGATAAATTCTACCGGCTGGCAAAGGAGAAGGGCTATCGTGCTCGAGCCGCCTTCAAGCTTATCCAGCTAAACAAAAAGTATGGCTTCTTGGAGAAGAGCAAGGTCCTTTTGGATCTTTGCGCTGCGCCCGGTGTAAGTCTCACAATATTCCCTCGCTTCTATACTATATCTCAGGACTCACACTGATACTTCTTCAGTCATGGTGTCAAGTCGCAGCCGAAATCATGCCTCAAAACGCCTTGATTGTCGGCGTGGATTTAGACCCAATCAAGCCAATCCCTCGAGTCATTACCTTCCAGAGCGATATTACTACCGAAAAATGTCGCGCCACGATCCGACAACACTTGAAGACATGGAAGGCCGATACTGTGCTACACGATGGTGCCCCCAACGTCGGTACTGCCTGGGTGCAGGATTCGTTCAACCAGGCCGAACTAGCTCTGCAATCTATGAAGCTGGCTACCGAATTTCTTGTTGAGGGAGGTACCTTTGTGACCAAGGTTTTCAGATCTAAGGATTACAACCCTTTGCTGTGGGTTTTCAACCAGCTTTTCACCAAGGTCGAAGCTACCAAGCCTCCGTCCTCGCGAAACGTGTCGGCCGAAATCTTCGTCGTTTGCCGCGGTTTCAAAGCGCCCAAGAAACTTGACCCCCGTTTTGTCGACCCCCGATATGTCTTTGCAGAACTTGCTGGTGCGACACCCAACAATGAGGCCAAGGTTTACAACCCCGAGGTCAAGAAACGTAAGCGAGAGGGTTACGAGGAGGGCGACTACACTCAGTTCAAGGAGATGCCGGCCAGCGAATTTATCGAAACCGATGATCCAATTAAAGTGCTCGGGTCTTATAACAAACTCACCTTTCAGCAGCCACTCAACGGTGATGTGGCCTTGGCTGCGCTCGACAAACTTCCTGAGACTAATGAGGAAATCCGAAACTGCTGTTCTGATCTTCGCGTTCTGGGACGAAAGGATTTCAAGCTCCTCCTCAAGTGGCGTTTGAAAGTTCGCGAGATCTTTGGATTCAAGACAAAGGAGACCCAGACTACAGAGGAGCCTGAGGAAGTTGCCGAAGTCGAGTCGATGGATGAGGAGCTGAAGATTCAGGAGGAGCTACAATCCATGAAGGACAGAGAGAGCTCCAAGAAAAAGCGAGAGAAGCGAAAGGAGAATGAACGAAAACAACGTGAGGTTGTACGCATGCAACTTAACATGACGGCTCCCATGGATATCGGAATGGAGGAGTCCGGTCCTATTGGCGAAGGTGCAATGTTTTCACTTAAAAAGGTTGACAAGACAGACGCTATGCGGAGATTGAACCGTGGTAAGATGATTGTCCCCCCCAAGACACCTCAAAATGCGGACAGCGGGCTCGGATCCTCTGGAGAGACGGATGATGAGAGTGACCCTGAAGAGGATCGCCTGGAGCGAGAACTTGATTCTATGTACGACCAGTACAGGGAGCGTAAGTCCGAGGCCGATGCCAAGTATCGAGCCAAGAAGGCTCGCAAAGAGCACGGCGACGATGAATGGGATGGCCTGTCTGGTGAGGAGAGAGAAGAGAAGGACGATTCTTCCGAGCTTGAAGAAGATGACTCTTCGGATGATGACGAAGAGGAACCCCCTACAAAAGGCCTCATCAGGGACCTGGATTCTTCAAAGGGGGCCAATGGCCTATCCAAGAGGGCGACAGCTTTCTTCAACCAAGATATCTTCCAGGGCATAACCGGCATAGTGCCTGAACCAGAAGAGGCTGCCGAGGATAGTGCGGATGAGGAGATCAATCGGGATGTAGCAGCTGTTGTAGCTCAACAAGCCAAGAATCGCAAGGCCGAGGCACCTTCCAAGCCTGCTAAGATCGAGGTGGCTGCCGACTCCGATTCTGAGATGGAAGACAACCAGGATGGCTTTGAGGTGGTGAAACGAGGCGAAGAGGATGATTGGGATAAGGAGCAACGAAGAGCCGACGGACGACTTGGTAAGTTGCAGCCACTTCTGAAACGACACATGAACGCTAACCTCTGTATAGATATCGACATTATCACTGCTGAGGCCATGACGCTGGCACATCAGCTTGCTACAGGACAGAAGACTACCCATGATGCTGTTGATGATGGCTTTAACAAGTATGCCTTCCGTGACCGTGACGGTTTGCCAGACTGGTTCGTCGAGGATGAGTCAAAACATGACAAGCTCCAGAAGCCCGTCACCAAGGCCGCTGCACAGGCAATCAAGGAGAAGATGCGAGCCTTCAACGCTCGTCCCATCAAGAAAGTGCGCGAGGCTAAGGCTCGCAAGAAGTTCAAGGCTGCTCAGAAGCTGGAGAAGCTCAAGAAGAAGTCAGACATGCTTAACAACGACGTGAACATGACGGAGAAGGAGAAGGCCGACAGCATCTCAAGACTGCTTACCAAGGCTAGTCGCAAGAAGCGTGATCAGCCCGCCAAGCTCGTCGTTGCTCGTGGTCTGAACCGTGGTATCAAGGGACGTCCCAAGGGTGTCAAGGGTCGCTACAGGATTGTCGACCCCAGGATGAAGAAGGAGTTGAGGGCGCAGAAGAGGGTCTCCAAGAAGAAGAAATGAATGGTTTGAGGTGTTGGACACGAAAAGTAGACACGGCATTTTTGCTTTTATTCTGCGTTTGGCGTTTGTCTAGGCTGCATATTGTTCCCCAAGCTCACCTCGCGAATAAATGTGGACGTAGGATAGAGGGGGCCTGTAAAGTCCAAGTCGTACCTAGTTCAGGGAGTCAGATCAGCATGGCACGGGTTAATCAAAAGCATGGGTTATTGTTACCAGTAATTGACGGCAAGGACAAACCCTTCATCTTCTTCAGCGCATGACTGCAGAACTTTGTGATACCTGAAAGGCATGAGCATGTTTGATGTAGAGGCACTGACTGTGATCCAACTTAAACTTACCACATAGCGGGTAGATATAGCATATCTCCAGGGTTCAATGTTACTCGCAAAGGCCGAGCAAGATGAGAGAACCTCGTCGCATTCTCCTCAGGCCTATCAGGGTCCCAGATCGCAAAAGGGACAGACTCATCATTAGAGTCCATCTCGAGCTTCAAGCCATCTTCTCCCCGCTTATAAGTGGCCGGCCTGAGAGGCTGCTCGTTGACGCAAGGATGGCACAATGGGGGCAACAAGACAAAGTGCTTTCTCCCCAAAACCTGCACGTAGATGTTTTCATAATTGTCTTTGTGCATGGCCGTCACCGATTTGGAGTTACCAATCCACAAATTGACGGCATCGGGATCCTTGTCAAGTGCTATTCTTGCGAAAGGGATATCTCTCTGTACGTCTGAGAAGAGACTGATGTACTCTTCCCGAAGGTTGTCATTTTCTAGAATTTTCAGCATGAATTGACTGGTGATAATACAGAACGGCTTACGAGTTTGTGCATATCGCACTTCAGCATCGTGGGCAAAGTCAGGGTCCGCCTCTTGTCGAGCTACATATTCGAGTAGTTCCTCAAAAGGCTGGTCTTCATAATGAGGCTTTGCAAAAACTAGAGAATCTTCTCCAGGAGGAATAGTGGGCATATCAGCGTTACTATCTCGAGTCAGCGAACGGCTCTTTTGGATATCCGTCAGGATTAGCGGCCGACGCACCCATATGGCGTGACAGCGACATTCACATATTGACCCTTCAAGGCAGAGAGAAGATACGCAGAATTCCACTCCTGACATGCTTTCCATGAGGAGGCACCGCCTCTTACGACAAAGGGTGTGTTGCAGGCGACATAGCGCATAAACTCGAGCGGGCTGGGTTCTTCATCAAGCTCGGAAATAATGTTGCTATTGAGCTCGTTGAAGGTGGAGATGAGATTCTCGATGGCCTTGTCTGCAGAAAATG
Source organism: Fusarium buharicum (assembly GCA_014822075.1). Taxonomy (NCBI): domain Eukaryota; kingdom Fungi; phylum Ascomycota; class Sordariomycetes; order Hypocreales; family Nectriaceae; genus Fusarium; species Fusarium buharicum. Next base: position 85,543 of record JAATHB010000506.1, on the reverse strand, counting down.
AGGCGGTTTTGGAAGTCTCTCCTAGCTTTTTGCTAGGCATTCCGCCTTGAGGAGTAATAGGTTCACTCATGGTGAGGATGGAGTGGGATGATCTTATGGTGGAGTGAGACGAATGAGTGGACAGAAAATATCCCACACAAAAGGACATCCACTCTGGAAGAGAGGATCACCACAGTCCGCAATTGAAATGGGAGAGTACCGTCAAATGATGAACTATAGAAAATGTCATGGATAACATAGAAGAATCATATAGAAATTAAGAAGATATCGCCAACTAATACTAAGCAGGTACTTGGCGCCTACTATAGGTGCCTACTATAGGTACTAATGTACAGGACTCTTTAACCAACGCTGTTTAAAACACAAGAGATCAAGGTCGGATTCGTTTCAGAGCGGTTTAGAATATTCATTTTATAATGATGCATGTTCGTATACAGAGTCGAGAACTCGACCTTGGAATAAAGCTGGTGACTATCCTCATATCTAAGAGAGATACCTACTTAGTCAAGCCAGGAGGGGTTGTTGCTAAAGTTAGTTCGGTATAGTATCACAGGCTTAAATGGACGTCATAGTTATCTTTTACGCTTAGGGCAAATCATTGTTGGCAAATGGCAAACCGGCAATTTCCTCCCTTATGAAGTGCCTATGACTGACTGAACTGAAACCTGTGTTGCCAAAAACCACATGGGCATGATAACTGTTGGGTTCGGTCAGATTATGGATACCTCCTGTGCGTGTATGTGTGGAGTCGAATGTTGTCCAATTTGAGTCGGTCGAGATGCAAAGTTGCTTTTGTGAGTTTCCCTGAAGGGAGTTGCGCGAGCGGGAAGCAAGGACATGGGTGTAAAGTGTTAACCAAAATGGGGTCAAGTGGGTGGCATCACAGTGCGGTCCCTTACCTCAAGGGGTAGCATGTGGCAGTTGCCGAAGGCTTGACGTACGGTAGGCCACATGTATTTGATGACCAATCTCTTTCTCTTCATTTCTTGCAAAACAGTTCGACGCCCAGTTCTTCTTTGTGCAACCGCCAAGTACTGTAGCACAGTCATAGCGGACGAGGGCCTTAGGACGGGAATCGATCCCAACTGGGACATGCCGTTCAGTGGAGTTTAACGCCCTAGGACACTCTGCATGGTAGGTAGGTTCCCGCTAGGTCCAGGTCCAGGTCTCTGGGCCTCGGGTCTTGTGAAGGTTTGAAAGTTTTGAGTTTGTTCTGCAGACGGCAATGACGGGAGTAATGAGCGCAAAAACAGCTGATCTTTTCGCCCACTTCCGTCATTTGTCGTCGGGGATTTGTTTTAGTGGTATTTCCCCCATGATTTGCATCTGGATATCCTCACTACTGCAAGGTACTATCCTGAGATGGTGAAGCAATGTTACTCTTCAAAACACGTCAACTAACTTAGAGACAACCCATTTCATTCATCTTATTCGTACACGGGCCGCCCGCCCAGATGCTGCGGATGCCAATGGAAACGGCAAGAGCTGCCCTTAGCGGCTTGTTGATCTCCCTTTCCCTTTCCGTTCCCGGTTTGCTTCTCCTTTGAAGCGTCGCCTTCCCCAACCTGTCGGGATACTCCCATTCCCAATTGAGGTGGTCTTGCTACTTCGTTCCTTCTTTTTAGTCTGAAGCTCTGCTCGGAAACATCCCACACACTCCAACAAAAACGAAAACCCAAATTCGGGAAGGCACCAAGGTTTGACTTGAGATACAGGGCAGCAGCTAAGTTACCTCTAGTCTTGTTAGTAGCATCGCGCTTTGCTGTCATCGCCTCTTTCCCGTCTTAGGTAGCTCAACCTACCTACCTCTAGTACCTACCTACCTACCTAACGTTGGTATTTCCGTTCTTCCCACTTCTTGTAGCGTTGGTCAATTTTGCGTCCTTCATCAACATCCCGTCACCCAAACTTAATTTCAACCTCCTTACGAACCGACTCGCGACGCAATTAAAGGCTTCTACTGCTAAATATCGTTACGACCATCAATTGTCTTGTCTAGCCACGAGTTTGAAAGTCACACCTCGTTCTTGTCCTCCCAAGTCTACCTAGCATTGCATTGTCAAGTCTCGTGACCTGATCTGCGCCGAATCTGGCCTGACCTGACGACACAGACACTTGCGGCAATCGCTAACACGAGCCTCAACGCGCCCTGGTCGCTGCTGTGGTCCTGGTTCTGGCTTCACCCTCGTTCTGCTGAGCAACATCTGGTTTTCCACAGGCGGCGCTGCCCGCCATAGTTAGTGCATCGAACCACTACCATATTGGGTCTTTTAACAAATATTTTGGTCCATGTCACGCCAGCCATTCAAGACATTTCGAAGCTTAAAGCTCCCGCTCCTGCTTCATCTCGGGCTTTGGCAACCTCACCTCTCTACTCTCGCTCTCACATATTCACACATGGGATTATAGGCGGCTCTAATCCCACCCGCCGTCCTCATGATTTGGTACTTGTTGTACCCACTCCGAGGGTCAGTCTTATTTGCCCCGATCCTCCCCGTGCTCCCGTGCCGCCCTCCGTATCCGTTCCCCGCTCCGTCCTCCGATCCCAGCTCACATCCCGTCACAGAACAACAGAGGCTCCGGTTCTGGCGCCAACCCATCCTCTTCGCCGTGCTCTTCATCGATATGGATCCTATGCCGCCAGCCATGTTGTCACAACTCTCCTCGTCTCGGTGGTTGTGGCCACTATGCTAACTTATCCCATCCCCTACCTCTTCACAAGTGACTACGTCAACGGCGCTTCCAACTTGCCTCACCATGCTTGGACTGTTGCCCAGCCGTTGCCTTACGGTGCCAGTATTCGTCCTGATGTTATGATGCGCTCCATCTGGGTTCATGGCACTTATATGCAGGCTCTGGACCGGGATCTACTTACTTCCGCTTTGGAGTTGCAGAATGAGTTACTTGGCAGTACTGAAAACTTCCGTCCGATTCGAGCTCGACATGTAGCTCGTTCTCTGCCTGAACCTGGCACTGATCTTTCTACAAGTCAACGTGATGCTTTTCACGCCATCAATGGGTTGAACAATCAGTCGTGGTTCTTTCACTCGCCCCTTCAATACTGGGATTGCATCAATGAGAATATTCTGGTAGACCCTGATATTCTGTCAACCGTAAACGAGAAAAAGACGCAGTCGACATCAGTCAACGTTACACTGAGGCACTCCATTGTCTTCAGCGGTAAAAGATTCGAAGAGCGCCGTCTCGTCGCCGCAGACGCCCTTGTTATAACCCTGATCTATCTACGAGACTCCCCTGTGGGCGAGCAGTGGGAAAGGAAAGCTGCCTTACTCCCAGAAAAGGTTTCAAGTAAATGGGACATCTACCCACCTGACGGTCAATCTACCTCGAGCCAGCTCTATGAGTTTCAGTTTCGCCCTATATCTCGTCGAGATACGATTGTTCTCGCTGTCGCTTACAGTTTGACTGCAATCTATTTCCTTCTCAGCTTGTCGAAACTGCGGGCGTTCAAGTCCAAATTTGGGCTCATCTTCACCGTCGTGTCCCAGATCGCCTTCTCTGTTATGTCAAGCTTTACTGTATGCGCTATCTTTAGGCTTGACCTGTCGCGAATTCCCCGGGCAGCTTATCCGCTAGTCGTGCTCTCTATGAGCCTCGAAAACATCTTCAGGCTCATCAACGCCGTCATCCTGACTCCTGCTGAAGATTCAACAAGTAGCCGCATCGGTCACGCATTTGGGGAAACTGCCCACACAGCTATCGCTAGCTCTATGCAAAACGCTCTTCTCCTATTGATGCTCTCACGCTGGGTATCGTCAGGTGTTTCGGCGTTTTGTATATTTGCTGCTGTAGCCATTGGATTCGATCTCTTCTACCTCTCAACCTTCTTCCTATCGGTTCTCAGCGTCGATGTTCGACGGACGGAGCTCAGCGATGCGCTTGCTAAGGCTTCAATGCGTCACAATCGTGGTGAATCTGATTTTAAACCTCGAGGAACCTGGGAACTCATTCTTCAAGGCAGAGTGACTTTGTCAACTCGCATAGCGGGCACCATCGTCATGCTTGGTTTTGTCTTCATCGCCCAGTGGCACTTCTTTGATGATGACACTCCACTAAGTTTCTTCACGCGTTTGTATCGAGGGTACGGTGCGTTAGAAAACACTGGCTCATCACAGAACTCCCTGGAGTCCATACACCAAGCACGAAGCCCGAAATCTTGGCTACGGCTACAAGACCACGCGACAGCCCAAGAGATTATTAGCATCATCAAACCCACAGCACACAGCTATGTTGCGAGGGTATATGAACCGGTTTTATTCGTCATGAAGGGCTCGGACCGTATGCCTCATTATAAGGAACCGGCTCTGCTCCCAGCGGTTTACGATTTTATCAATCACCAGCTTACACGATTTGTTGTTATTGTGCTTGTGGTCATTGCTAGTGTTCGGCTACTCACAAGTTTCCTTTTGTGGGAAGACGAAACCGATGACGATGATCGTCACTCAGATACAGACCCTACCCTTGATGTCAAGTCCTTTACCGGAGGTCATATGCTTGACATTGCCATGCTGGAAGCTGCACCCGATGGCCATGTTGTTTCGGTTGGCCTAGATCGTATCATTCGGGTTTGGGACGTCCGGCCAGGTGGTTTGCAGTACGTGGTTACTGATGGTGAGCAGTCAGAAGATGCTCCATTTCCGGTTCTCGCAATGGCTATTGACGATAACTCAAAGTGGTTAGCCATCTTATCTACTCGCAGAGCAGCTTTATGGAACCTTAAGGAGAAAGTTTGGGGTCCTTGGCTATCCGTCGATCTCCACAGCCAGAAACCCGAAGCCTTCTTCTTCGGCTCTTGTGATGCAAAAATTGACATCCCTAGGCTGGTCCTGGTGCGGAGAAATGGGACATTGACTGAATTCATGCCGGATGCAGGTGAAGGATCCGATTATGGCATCTGCCGAAGTCCATTGGCCTGTGTTCGGCCTCTGATTGGGAAGCGTAAGGGACATCCCCAACCAACTATGAACAGGTAATTGACAAGACAACTTAATAGGAAGTAAACATGCGGCTCCATTAGTCGCCATTATCACAGCATCTCGAAGGGGATGCGTCCATGCGGCAACAAGAGAATCTCTATCCTGGAACTCTCGAAGCGTCCAGTTGGAAGGGATTGAAAACGACGAAGTTCATCAAGTGGTACCCCTTGCTTCTCTGGGCCTCTTCTTGATTGCTGGATCCAACCGCGTTCATCTTGTCAACATGGAAGATTACAGCCTGGTACACACATTTCTGACAGAACGCATGACCCAGCGCTCCTTGCAGAGCGCATTCTCTAGTCGTCAATCCTCGCAAACGGGGACTAACGGACTGGCATGGTTTATTCTCTGTTATACTGGCGCGGAGTCAGGGGACTGTGTGGTGCAAACATTTGTCCCTTCAGGTGAACACGACATGATCTACTACCAAAGCTCGGCGACCCCGGCAACCAGAGGCTGGTGTGCATGGGAGTCTGTCAAGGAAACAAGGAGGCATGTAGAGAATCCCGGCTCGTGGAGCATTTTATCGGACGGCAGTGTTGTGGGCATACGGCAAAAGTCGAACCGAGTCCTCAACATTGAAGCCAGTGGACGACACAAACCAGACGGACTTCGACATCGATCTCCGCGCAAAGAGCCCGGGCGAGATTTGTTTGGGCGCTGGGAGATTTGGACCGCACCACAAAGTGATCAGCTGAGGACTGATGAGACACGGCCTCTGTTCCAAAATGATGAAAAGGCAGGACACTTGATTGTGACAGACCTTGGTCCAATGGTACGGGTAGGACAGAGATCAATAGCATTCAGCTTCGGAAATGTCGTGAAGCTGGTGACAGTCGGTGGACACGAACGATTCGAGAGCAGTACAGTTGACAACAGCCTCGAACATCTGAACATAGGAAGCAGGCGTCGAAAGCCAGGCGCACTGGTGCGGCCGAGGGCTTGGAGCTAGTTGGTTCGACAGAAATAATATGGACTCGGCAAACTAGGCGTTTGGCTCTCAGGGCAACCTGTTATAGGTTTTTGATTACATATGGGTTTGGCTGGATGGGATAGACGGGGCGCATGCAGGGGCGGTTTCTTGTATATCTTGTTTGAAGATTCCCCAACCACACGGGCGTAGGTTGTATATGTATTGAACGGAAGAGGACAAGTGTGTTTTGTGAAAGGGCCGGCGTCATCACCATATATATGGTTGGATAGGACTCTATTTAGGAGATGATGGAATATATCGTGACTATATGTCCTTTACGATTAGGTGTTGCTGTAAGCTACTATGTTTTGTGACAGTCGATGTCGGTTGGTGGCGTTCTAAGATGACGAGGATGAAGACATCAATGGATTACCAAGACACGGAGATGGCGAGGGAAGGCAGCAAGCTCACCGCTACTCTGACGCGACTAGCAATATGATGCTATTTGGAACTGGGCGAAGGGTAAAGACTAATAGGTGATGTAAAGTGAGATATTGTTAAAAGGAAGAGGTTGGGAGGTTGGCGGCGAATTATGGAGCTCATCGCGTGTAAGTCGCAAAGATTTAGGTCGAGCCTCGCGGGCAAATGAAAGCTAATGGCTATTAGTGATTGGATTATGTGGAAGCTACGTGTTCATAGAGGGCGGTCGCATGAAGAGAGACCACCCGCGATGTCGGACGGAGAATGGTTGAGTACAAGATACGAGATAATGGAGGATATAATCGAGGAGGTTGGGGAGTGCAGGGTAACCGGTGATTGGAGGAGGAGCTGTGGAGAGGATAAGATGTCAACGCCTTGAGAACGGGACTGTTGGATGAGCTTGGTTAAGAAGGAATGACGAGTTGATGTCCACTTGACAGGCTAAGTATGTCTAACTAAAGTAGAAGAGATGGTTTTGTGAATTGCATGCTGGGCAATAGGTCCACGTTGCTTTGAAGCATGAGAGGCAGTTGGTGGCTACACAGCGTTTAAGCAAGTCACAAGCAGTAGGGGTTGGGTTATTTCGGGGCTGCAGGGTGTTGTTTCAACGGCCAATGGTTGTCGATATGTGTAAATGACTCTATTAAACTCTCAGAGCCTTTTATGAAGTGAGACGTGGATGATTGACGTCCATGCGGGTCTAGTCTCGGCAAAGTCCTCATCTGTGTCGCTCTCTTTCAAGGAATATGCTGTCTTCATACCTAGCGTACTCTGTACCTACTATGTAATTATTACAAACCACAGCTGAATTATCGATCAAGCATGTTCCCTGATCTAAGATGACCGTTGATGCCCGTTAGGCATTGCACTGTCCAACGGGTAGGGAAGGGAGATTTATACAGGTGGAGAACAGTAAAAGATGTAAGTGAGACCAAATGAAGCGGATGTTGCGTAGAACAGAATAGAGACTCGCAACGGGAAACCCAAACGAGGAAATAAAAGAAATATCGAGTCAATAATTATTCGAGGAAGCAAATGTCCACCATATGGAAAGAGACTCTGTCCATATATGCCTGAATCATCATTGTTCAGAGAAAGAAGGTGCGCCTACCTGCCCAACATGAACCTCATTTCCACCTGACGTTCTCTGACTTCATATTTCTTTTTCCCTTTCTTTTTCCCTTTCTTTTCTTCTTTCTCACTTTTCAATTTTCCCACCTCTTCTGAACGTTCCCCGCCACCTTGTTATACCCTTCCCTAATCAGATTTTTTTTTACCACTTGGGTCCGTGTTGCTTTTTTTTCACTTTACCAAAAAGTAAGGTTCAGTGATTGTCTGGGGAGCCAGGTTCCCCATCACGTACCGCGTCGTGCCGCGTCCCGTCTGTCCTGTCCTGTCACCTGAACCTCGTGCGGCGCGTGCTATCTTTCGTCTACTTTTTTTTCTAGTCTCAAGAACCTGGGGACTTGAACCTGTTGTTTCTCTGTCGTACTACTTTTACAGGTTTGATCTGTATCTGGCGACTCGTACAAGGCCCGAGCCATTCGATATCGACTTTCAGCGCCAAAAATAGCACTGCGAGATCACTGGGCTGATCGATCCTGATCAGGTCTTTTGTTTATTCACCAATCGGTTCAACTACTTCTTGGATGCGAATAAATTGTTGGATGAGGCACATAGTCAAACCTCAAGAATTCGACTCGAACGAAACAACAGAATAGAATTACCATACTCCATCATTCAATTGAGTTTATCAGGCCAAACGTCAGTCACCTCTCATCATCACCTTCAAACAAGTCCCCGATCCCACTAGACAGGCAATCCTTCCACCCCCGGTCAACTTCACCAGCGGCCAGTGGTGCACCCTTGATAGTGATGCCTCTTTGAGCTCAGGGTCCCCTGGTCTAGCCTGGTTGGCCATCTCGCAGACCTGGTTCTGAACAAAACCCCCAGTCGGGAGCCCGCTGACCGTCTTGTTAGGCCCTGTTGCCCGCGCTCTGCTCACCGCCTGCCCTGATCATTCGCTGAACCTGGCCTGCCCTGGACTTAGACACGCCTCGGCTTCTCTTTGCTGACCACTCTCACTCTTCAACTCAGCGCGCGACTGGCCGGCCGTATAACAACTTCCAAACGAGCCTGCCATCCTGTCGTTTCTCCGCCATGCTATTTGGTATCGCTCATCGTGCGTTTGTTTCTTGCTGCTAGTCTCTCGTTTACTGCCTGCCAAGCTCTTTATTGTAGTCCCGTCGTCGTCATTGTACCTCGAAGCAATCGCAGTTGATCAACACCTGGGTCTTTGACCGTTCATGCGCATGCGCCTTGGTGTACCGTTCGCCTGTGGACTCGGATTAGGCCAATTGGTTTCAGGAAGCTTCCTTGGTCGGTACTGCGCCGTTTAAGCGTCATCTGTCACTCGTTCTTGTTCCGACGCTGTCGTTCTGAATCTTCAAACCTCATCGCATCGCATCGCATTAGCATTCGAACCAACCATCACCAGTACGCCTGGGACCCAATCACAGCCTGCCAGCTGTCGTGCGCGCGCCTTCAACTTGGCTCGCCGACCCCGTAGAGTCGCCCCTCTACTTTCGCCCTGCTGTTCCTGGATTGTTCTGGCTGCCTCTCATCTCGCTGCGTCGCGCGAGCTGCTGCATCGACCTGCGCATCACGTCGTTCCCGCTGTACGTTTGCTGCAGCTGTGGAGCTCGGCAACGGTTAGTCCAGCCAACCTCCTACTCTTTGCCTCCATTTTCTTGTATTTCCTTGCTTCCCCTTCGTCGCATCTTCTGATCTCGTCTATGACGCCTGTCACCCATGCTTTACTTCATATGCGAGGCTATTCTCTTTCCCACTTGTCGCCCCTCTGTTGCCCTGGTCGATATATCGAAACTAAAGCAAAGTTCCTAGTCTCAGTCGTGGACCCTTCGCCTAGCTTGTCTATACCCAGGTCCTTTGTTGGAAGTGTCTACTGGGCTGCATGGCGTCCTCTGAGGTTGACCAAAAGTTTCTCGGCAAGCTGGCCAAAGCTGTCGAGAATGACAACCCCCTTCTGGCCAACATGCTCTTCAAGATCCTAGGCTTGTCTCTCAACCTCGCCGAACACCTTGTTGCTGCAAAGAAGCAACGTCGACCCGATTATGAGCCGTCGCCCAACGCCGTGCGGCGCATCTTGCGTATCATTTGGCTCTCTCGAGAAGGGAAGGTGATGCTCGAACAGTACGTCCTACCAATGGTAGGCAACTATGTCGAACTCAAAGTTCTCGCCTACAAGCTTCGCGCTTCATTCTCGCATATCTTTGCTCTCTTTGGCAATGCGCCTTCAGTCTCACATCTAGGCAGACACACACCAGATGTCACGGCTATACTGACACCACGATTGGACAAGGGAAAGGGACGGGCTGTCGACCTGGAAGCTGACTCCAGGCCCTCCTCAGTTCAGCCAACTCATCCTCTTGAAGGAGGGCCAGTAATGCCTCCTCCTGGTTTTGAAGACCTGAATCTCGCATTGTCTCCCAACTTTCTCATCCCAGCCAAAGATTACCTGCCTGAGGCGAGACAGCACTTCATCGAAGCCATACAGCTTGCTGACTCTATGCTATGGGGCTCACATTCTCTTCGTCTCTCGGTCAAGACAGAATATGCTGCTTTTCTTTACGAATGTGCTCACGACGCCGAAGGAAGTCGGAAAGTTGCCAAAGATACCATCGCGGAGGTATACGAAGCCACTGAGGGAATGGACGACGACATGTTCAATGACGCCTGCGAGCTGGTTACGGTCCTAGGCAAGATGATGAAGCGTGGCCTCGGTAACAATGGTGCCATGCGTAAAGGTCCGGCTTTGAACCAAAACCCAGTACCGAATGCCGTCCCCCCGCCAGGAATGGAGAATCCGATATGACGAAAGTTGGAGCAATTTCGATGAAAACCGTATCATATATCTATATGCAACAGGCGGCAACTCTGGCATCACGCTGCGGAGGTCAAGCAAGCTGCACGCACAGGCTTAATGAAGCTCAGCAGTGTAGTCGGCTTGATATGAGCAGGGAAGTCAGTCTTGAATTTGAGTCTCCTTAGGCGCTAAGGATAGTCTGTCTGGGTTGATTCACATTTTGGCGGCCCGTTCCGCAGAGCAACCCCTTGTGGGGATCTTACCTAGACATCGACAACAGCAGCGTATCTCTGCATTGGCTCAACATGCACACCACTAGCTCGTCGAGCCCATAGCGACGTCGATTACTCGTGACTCTGGCATGAGAACGAGACAAGTACAGCACCTAGCGTCGAATATTCTCGAGTGCTTCTGGACCTGTCAATGGGTCTTGAGCACTAGACAAATGAACCGCGACGCAGCGCGAAACTGTTTTAAGCGCGCATTTCATCATTTTTACTTCTATCCTGTTATTTGATACCCAAAACTCTTTCTGGAATCGTGTCTGCATGTGCATTGGACCATCAATCTACCTAATTATCTATCGTTTGCTTTAACCTTGGAGAGAACGTTGGCTTTTACGGTGTTGTTCAGCTTATTTGCATTCAGCTGACGGTTGGGAAAAATAGAGAATGACGCTTTATACTGAGACGTTGGTCGTATTTACTGGGTGCGCCTAATAGATGTATCACTAAGGTACCTAGCTTATTGTTGTTTTGATAATTATCCAGGACGTTTGCCTCGGCTCATTTATTGTTTCTATTTCGCATTATTCTATGGTGGACTGACTATCAGACTTGCTCTCATTGAAGTTACCAAAATGCAACTTTGGCAATATCTATCAACTTTCCGTTTACTCCTCGAACGCCCAGGATGAAAACATGCTACAAACTCCTTGAGCATGCCCAATTGCCTCTGTTCAGCAGAGACTCAAAACAAATCGAGTTGTTTTCACCGAGAACCATTTCCCTCCGAATCGTCAAAAAAAAAAAAGACTCACGCAACAAAGCCTGTATCGTGACAAGATTCTCTCACTTTCTCGGATCAAATGCCCGAATCCTCGTTGTTTTGGTTCACAATCCAGTTCTCAACCTTCTTGATGCGACCTTCAAGTCGTCGACTGGCTGCTTGCTCTTCCTCCTCAGCCTCAGCGCGCTCGAATTTGGCTCGGATGGCTTCCAGGGGAATCATACGGCCCGTCACGTTGTAGAAATTGGCTTGCATCTCCAGCCAACGGGATCGTTTGTACTTGCTATCAAGAGCAGCGAGGAGCTCGCAGTCTCTTTTGCCCATGTAGGCGTCGGGCTTGGGGTTAATCTCGGCTGGATAGAGCGTCTTGTAGACGTGGTCCTGGAGATACTTCATGTCTTGCTGCTTCTCAGGGTCTCCATACGCGAATCGTGACGAAGATTCGGCAGACGACTCGGCAGAAGCTTCTTCGCCTGATTGGATGGAAGAAGCGCTCTTCTCAGACGCCTTGGCCCTGGCGAGTGCCTTGGCCTTCTTATTCTCAGTGGCGATCTTGTTGTTGCGGGTGCCTTTGTGCCATTTGTTGTTCACTGAAATGTTATTCTTGTTGTTGTTGTTGTTCTTGGCCTTGTCCTTTCCCTTGGAACTGGCCTTTGCATTGGAGCTGGCTTCATCCTCTTCATCATCATCGTCGTCGTCTTGATCGTCAGTCTTGTCGGTTTCTCCGTTGGCCTCGCCCTCAGTTTCTCCAGTGGTAGTGGCATCGCCAGTCTCTGCCTCAGTAGAGGGCTCCGGATCGCCAGTACCCTCAAGGATCTTCCAGCGAGCTCTAGCATCATGCTTCTCCTTGTGGAGAGCGCTGCAGATAAAGTTCCAGGACTCGCCAGCCTCCTTCATGCTGCGAAGAAGACAGTCTTCGGAGAGGGACCAGGTAGGGTCTTTGGTGTTGGAAACCTTGGAGGACTTGGCCGAGATGTCGGCGTCGGTGGAAGCCTCCTCCGTCTGTGCAGAGGACTCATTCTCAGTTGAGGACTTGGTCTTGGCTGCCTTGCCCTTCTTCTTGTTCTTCTTCCCCTTGGCTGATGAATTGTCGGTAGCTCCATCACCTGACTCGGTGGTCTCAGCATTACCAGAAGTCTCTGCCTCACTGGATGTCACGATCCTGACACGACGACCTTTTCCAGCGCAGCAGTTCTTGAAACACTTGTTCTTGGTGCACTTTTGGCCGCCCTTCTTGTTGCAGACGCTCTGCTCCTCGGAAGAAGATACACCCGAGTCGTATCCAGACGTGTCATCGCTGACCGATGAAGATGAAACAGCATGAGAAGGCGAACCTTCAAGTTCAGCAATAGGGGTGACACTATGCTCAGGGGGCCGCATGGCGCCTGAACCTCCTGGGAGTTCAGCGTAGTCTTTGACGATGGGGTCGTGGCCCATGAGAGTGTTTGTGATGGAAAGATGAAAGCTTCTTGGGGAGAGAGGCTGGGCCATGACGAGGGTAAGAACGCGCAACGCGTCAGTGTCTTGATGAAGAATGCCGATGCTGTATTCGCAAGTCAACCTTTAGATACATCGAGCTACACGACCTGAACATACTTTGAGCTGAAGCAGAGGCCTTGTGTCAGGATGAAAGACGGCCAGGCGTGTGATTAAGCTGGATGAAAACACAGGAGACTATCGCAGACGATCAAATGTTGATTTCAAAGAAAGAAAGAGGAAAACGAAGAGTTATCTAAAAGATATCTCGATTCTTGATGCAAGAGGCTTCCAAGGTTGAAGGTTGAAGAAAACCTGTGAAGCGTTGTGTTGCGGAAGAAAAGAGAGTGTAAAAAAAAAAAAAAAAAAAAGCTCACTTTTCTCGAGAAGCGAGCTGAAGTATTACTTTCTTATTTTCTCCTTCTGTCCCTCGATTTAGAAACAGCAGATGCTGCCAGTGACAGTGCCGGGCGTAGTGAGATCCTGCCTCTAGAGTTGGAAGAAGAGAGTCGATTATAGAGTTAGAGCAGAGAACAATAAGCACAAAAACCAGTGACATGTTTCGAAGATCAATGTAACAGAATCTGCTATGGACATCCAAATAGAAACCTGAATAATGACGCAAATAGTCTGCATAAATGGCTACAGTTGTAGTACCATTGAACAATGTACAATGTACAATGCGATTCCTTAACCTGGTAGAATTCGCCGTGAACAATAAAGAGGATAATATATTCGGCTTCATTATTCAAATCTATAACTTGAAGCAAACACAATAGAATAGCCCCGCCACCAATAAACGTATCATCATTACTATAGTTTCCAGTTTTCATACCATGATATGACATTTGTTGTCGGAGATAGTAAGTTGATCAATATGGATCCAATAGAACAACCGTCAATCTTGCTGACTCATCTCACAACTGATTCGATACCTACCTAACTTAGTATCAGAATTAAAAGTCAAGATAACAATCATTTCCAAGACTCACTCTTTTTCTGCCCACTGTTAACCTGCAGATACTCAAGTTCTGTATTGATATCCTGAATTTGCATCAGCAAAGATATACAGGCGCAATGACAGACGTTCTACCTCCCCTCCCCGCCGAGTATGCCCGCGGCCTCGAGCTCATCGATGCTGCTCATGCCGAAGACCCTAGGACAGTTCAGGGCCCTGATGGAAATTCGTTGCCATATGAGCTTAAATACGCCCAGAAGATGACAAAGTGGCTCGCTCGCCGGTGCCCTGATGCTAGTCCCGTCCTTCAGCTTGCCTGTCGAGCACAGCACTTCCGGAGGTTAGTCCCTCAGCTTCACTTGAAGTTCCATCGCAACTGACAAGCTGCTGCAGGTGGGAGATTCCTAGAAGCAGTTACCCCATGACACGTCCAGGATACTTGACCTGGCGAGCAAAGCTCAAGGCCCAGGCCGCTGCTCAAGTCGCCGAGTTGCTCGCTTCTCCTGAGATTCAACCCCAGATTCCTGAGGAGGACCGCGCTCGGGTTGCTGCTCTAATCCGCAAGGAGAATCTCAAGTCGGATGATGAGACTCAAGCTCTTGAGGATGTGGCATGTCTGGTCTTCCTTGACGATCAATTCGACGATTTTGAGCAAAAGTCAGACCTTGACGAGGCAAAGATGATAGGCATTCTTCAAAAGACTTGGGGTAAGATGGGCGAAAAGGGACAACAACTAGCCCTCGAGATGAACCACAGTGATCGAGCCAAGGAGCTGATAGGAAAGGCGCTTGCGGCATGAACGAGTACGTGCTTTGCTTCTATTTCGAGAGGGGGCATGTTTGCCAAGACGAACCTGTGTGAGGGACGATCATAGACTAATGCCACGATCCTGCACTGCACAAAAGGAAGGACAAGCAGACGTCTCCTTGCGCCAGCACTGTACTATAGTAAATCAACGATATCAGCAGTGTCTCACAAATACCAACCTAAAAAAGCAACACAATCAGTATTTCATGTTCAGGGCGACAAGGCTGGCCATGTAAGCAGTCCGACAAAAGAGTCCGTAATATTTCGGCCCGCAAGACGCTACCGATCCGAGACATGGTGACGGCAGTAGATCAATCAATTGACCAGGGGCAAGGGATCTTGCTAAGAAATGGGTTTGTGACACGGATACCCCCTGTCGTGGCGTTACTTCGACCGAAGCCAAGGCGTCACTCACTGTCATGTTTGCCAACCAGCTCGAGGGGTTCACATAGATCCCTGCGCCCATCCGCCAGCCCTACACGATCTGTTTCTTTTGTGATCAAAGGGCTTTGAGACTTCACGTTGACTCGTGTAACATTCGGGCCCCTTGGAACAACTCAACTCATGCAGTTGACCCGTAGCACAAGAGATCCGGCGTGTTCCCGATCCAGCATATCAAGTCCCCGACGCCCTGGAACATCGTTCGCCTCATCTTTTCTCTTCTCTTTCTTCTCTCGTGTCTTGGCAGCCAGTAAGACATCGAAAGACATGGATGGTATGCTGCTCTGGACGATAGTTGATAGCTGGAGTTCTCGGGTCCATACATGATTTCCCAAACAACGTCACAATAGGTGCCATCTCTTTTTTGCTCATCATGATCTTGACCTCTGCCCATACATTTCTTTCATTCTCCCTCCAAGAAGCAGCAATGATATAACTGCTTTCATCCCACAACTCAAGGACAAACTTTCGTGTCCTTCGCTGGGAATGTGTCGCACCATGACGTGGCATTCTTCTGGTTTTTTTTTTTTTACTGTCAATGATAGCTCCTCAATGACATCCCATTGTTTGTAGTCCCTTCACTTGCCGTCCCAGACTTAGCATCAGTTCACTGCTCTGCAAGGGAGGAGCCAACCCCTTGGTTTGGGGACATGACAGACAGTATCTGCTTTCCACGCCAAATCGGGCATTTCGACCTAATGGCGTGTCAAAGAACCAATTACATCCTTAATCCTGTTGCTTCGATGTCGCCCTACAACTTCCCAGCTGGATGCCAGATCTTGGACCTCGATCAGGAACGCACCGGGTAATAAACATGCCACAAGCTTTCGTAATGATTATATCTAAACCATCTTTGTTTGATCTGACCTTGCTCATCTGGATATGTATGACGTGACAACATTTGAGCCAAGACAAGGGGCATATTGCGCATCAATGGTTGACGTTGTGTTGGAGGTATAGACTACCCATACCGTAGTCTCGGGGGTGATGGGGTCACGGCAAGGTTGTTTCTCTTTTGAACCAAGATCTGGCAGTCCAAGCCGCAGCTGAAAAGTGCGTCACCTGCTACCCTGTAAATCTGGCCTGTTGGACGGGATATCTGGTCGAGTCCAAAGGGGTGGTAACCGGGCCGCCAGGGCTGCAGATCCTATCGAACCTTTTACCTATTGGGCGTTGGCAGTCGCACATCTGGGACTACCCTGAAAACGCCAAGGGTTCTTTGCCAATCAGCTGAACTGGAGCTGTCCGGTGTTTAGTTTCTCGCTAGTATCCCATTTGTGGCAATTCGTATGTAGGTCCAGCCCCCAAGCTAATGTGGCTCAATGGCACATACTGTAGCCCCTAGAGTCTAGAGAAGCCATCAGATACCCTGGCAGCCTGGTTGCTTGCTATTGAAGCCTGGGTTTCTTCGTTCCTTTTGGCCTGGGGGCTTTGAACGGCCCAGACTCTGTGCCCCTCTCTTCTCAGTCAATGGATGGGGACTGTCATTTGACAACCTTGGGCCATGCCATTTGTGCAGTAGTAAAAGTGAGTTATGAGACTCATTGGAATTGTTTAATATCCACAAACAAAGTTGATGAGCCACAGGCGAGCCATATGTTAGTAGTCTGGCCATAGAGGCAGGGCTTGTACCGTACTGTATTCGTACCTATAGTTAGGTAGGTAGTTAGAGACCTGAGCCAGTCTCACAGGGTCTTGGTCGTCATCACGCGACGTTTAGTATCATCGCCATTCTTGCTTGAGCTCTGTGTATACTCTTGCAAGCTGTTGGTTAACGGTTCATCTCAGTCGTCCCGGCGCCTAGGATGAGACGAGCCATGTTATCAAGAAAGACTCTAACCTAAATGCACAGTACTGTGGTCTATGTTGTGCTGACGAGAAGATGCGATTTCCAAACAACTGGGCCGCTAGGCCTCAATGGAGAGTGACATGGCCATGCTTGCTTTTTTTCATCTTCGGTTTAAACAAGTAAACCCTTGATAAGCCCTGCTGCTGGTTGCTACTCAAACGCCTGCGTTTTCGCCCTCAACATCTAGCAATAGTAAACTTGAACTGTAAGGACGAGCTGCATTATGATGCTACGGTGGCTACGGACAATAATACCCTTTGGGTAATGCGACAATGGTGGTGTTGAGGTGCTAGGCACGAGCCATTCCTACACCAGCTCGACTATTGGTGTTTGTCTTCTTGTACCTAGGTTGAGGTAGCCTGTAGCTGTTCGTTGCTTGCGTTGTTTATAAGACCAGGGTAGAATTGGGTCGTGAGGTGTACAAAGTAAACTCCGTCAATCTGGAAAAGGTATCAGATCTGAGAATTGACCAACCATAATCCCGGAAACAGAGGTATCCCTGCTGCGCTCCTGGCCCTAGACAGGATCCAGTATATAGCAGGGCAAGCCTCTTTCCGGGCCCCTGTCAAGTGTCTTGGCCTTGAATGAGGCCTCTTGGGCCGCACTCAACCAACCACCAAGTAGTAATGAAATACTTATGCCGTTGATCTTAGTGGATGCAAGTGAGTTATGGCAGCTAGCGAGGCTGCGAGGGAACTAGTATCACGGACCAGTGGCCCAAGAAGGTAGAGACCTCGCGGGAACGCCGCCATGATACGCAGAAACAATGTGGGTGCAGGGACCTGCGCTATTGTAACTGGACGCAGGTCTCCCGTGCACGGGAGATGATCGACCGGGAGTGAGGACCTGGAACCTGGTGAAGTCTTGTCTGCGGCAGCCGAGACCACAGGCGATACCTGCTACTGCATGCATGACGAGTCTATGTCGTTCGTGTGCGAGTGTGTGAGTGTATGACAAGACTGGCGAGGCTGTTGCGGCATGACTTGGAATTGTATGTAGACTGAATTATGAGGCGCCAAGAGTGCTGTTGAACGGCGACCCGGTTTCCTCTGGGCTCTGGATTCTGGACTGTAGATGCTGATCTGGGCATTCATAGTTGACAAGGGCGTGCAATGTGTGCGTGAGAGTGGGTAGTGGTGGTAGTGGTGGTAGTGGTTAGTTGTAATTGTAGTTGTAGTTGTATGTAGTACTGCAGTTGACCTCCGAAGGATGAAAACATGAACGTGGGTCTGCCCCAAAGGAAGGGTATCGAATCGGCGGGTTTAGCCGGCACTTGGTAGTGTAGTAGCCAGTAAATGGATGACGGGTATCCAATGTATTGGATTGGATTGATCGTCGTGATCTGGTGGTGTTGAAGAACAGATGATGGAGGGTACAGTACAGGAGGAGTCGAGGCAAGACATTTAACTCTAGTACCTAGAACCCATTGCTAGGGGCTCGCTTAACGCTATCATCTATCACTTTCCATTACCAAGTCGGTGCCTCGGACTGGCTGAACATACCGAAAAATGGCAACAACTAAAGAAAGAAAGAAGGAAAGAGTTCAAGTATCCATTGTTTCAATAAGGTAGTAGCTCCCTAGTGGAAGGTAGGTAGGTACGGGGGTGGGGAGTAATTTAGGTTCCGGTTTGGACAAGGAAAGACCGA
Source organism: Fusarium buharicum (assembly GCA_014822075.1). NCBI lineage: Eukaryota > Fungi > Ascomycota > Sordariomycetes > Hypocreales > Nectriaceae > Fusarium > Fusarium buharicum. The sequence continues at coordinate 67,081 of JAATHB010000506.1, read as the reverse complement.
AACGGAGGGAGAAAAGAAAAGTCCTGTAGAAGCTACACAACACCGACCGACCACCAACCTTCCTTCTTTCCTTGCCTACTTCCTTCCATTATTATCTTACTTCCTTACCTTACCTACCCTCAGCCTCGACCCACGACCTTTCCCAATTTCTTGCTTCTGTCAGGCAATAAAACCCTGGTCTCCTTCCATGGATTGCCTACCTAGTAATCTACCTTGCATAGGTACTTAGGTAGACATGTCCAACTGGCCCCTGGGGGATATAATACCTGCCAAAAACCCACCTTCCTTGCCCTGCTTCATGCCTTAATTCGTTGAATTTCCTTGCGCCTGCAGTTTATGTCAAGACCACGAAATCCAGGGCAACTACTTACCTGACCAAACCCAACGTGCCTGCTTACATTTGTGAACCAATTCATCCTTTGAGGCTTTTTTCTTCATTGCACCTACCTATTCTCCCATATTCACCTCACAGCTTCAAACCAGTTACTCTACCCAGGGTAGACACCAAACCCCTGCCAAGTGCCCCGTCGCCCTATCAACCTACACCAACCAACAACCTTGATCAACTCTACAGTCATACCCAGACAATCACGGATGCGGCCAACGAGTTACACTATAACATCTTAACAATTATTTTTTTGTCTTTCAACTGTCAACTGTCGATCTGTTTTCTTGTATACCAAATTCGTCTTCCCTACACACAGATCCTTGCTAAGATCTGCTCAAGTGGAGAAACAGCATATTGCTGCTCAGTTGCCTGGATATCTTGATATTGGGTACTCAGGTAACTACCTAAGTATACAGCGCACTACCTAATACAATACAGTGCAACGCTTTATCTGGTCCAGCATATACGACTTGACTTACACCCGCTCCATATACAAACCCACTCGATTTCTGAGCTGGTTGCTCGTCTCGACCAATCACCAGGTAGTCCAGGACTCCTAGCTCACTACATACTCATCGCCTATTACTACATGCCCCATCATATTCACCCTCTTGTCATTGCTTTCACCGCTGGCATTCTACCACAGGTACCTTAGTTGCTACGAGATCAGGCCGGCCTGTCTCAGCTCAACGGTACCGAGTATCTCTTCTCAATCCTCAGCACTTACATAGGTACCTGCTATACTCATGCCAGCTTGAGGTAGTTTTGCTATGAGAGACGCTCGTCATCTCCTTCTATGCTGTCTCTAACCTGACCATCGCTGATTCGAGCCCCCTGAAACCATCTCACTCTCCCAAATCTCGAGCATAACGGATACGCAACCCGGTCATATACAGCCATCTTTAACAATAATGTCTATGCAGTTTCAAAGCGTACGTGGTCCCTCTCTAACCCCGCTCATTGAATCTTTGGCCCTCTCCAGCCTCCAGCCTCCAAAACCAAGACTCCGATTAACATGCTAGTATAGCCGTTCCCACGGGGGGATTTTGACATCTTTGAATGGCATCCTGCATTTCAGTCCTGTCTTCGCTATTTCATCGATCATGCTCAGTATAACCCCACAGTCCAGACTGTCGCCTCCTGTGTCAACATTCTTCTTCCCTTCCAGAAAGGAATCTCTCATCCTCTGTCACCGACACGCTCTGGCCATTCATCCTCATCTTCTCGAGGGACCGCTTCTAGCAGTTTACCCCCGGGTACTCACACGTCTTCCTCTATCACTCTGATACCCTATATTCGCCGTCTGGTAGTAACTGGCTTCGACACTCCACCTGTTCTTCATGGATTCTTTGGAAACGATTGGGTGCAAGGTATTGGACGTATCCACGAAAGTGAACGCAGAAATTACCTCTTTGCGGCCAAGAGTGACAGTTGGCTGAGAGTCAAAACTCAATATGACATGGATGACGGGCAGACGGTTCCGTTTCTGAGACCATTGCAGAACGTTACCGAAACTGAGATACAAGCCGCCGAAACGAGCTGGAGCGAATGGCTGGCTATGCAAGACTGGATGCTGGGGCCAAGGGCCCCTCAAGACATGAACGATCGGCATGTTAGAATCAAGAAGGAACGTGACTGATTTATTTAAGAGTTATAGAAGGAAATCAACTCAAGCGCAGATGATGTTAATAAACTAGCCCCTCGAAACAAAGTACAGTTACGAGCCTGTGGTCAAACTTCCTATTGATGAGAGCATATATGCTAGATTTGAGCTTGGATAGCGCGCGGTACACGGCGAGGAGAAGGAGGAAGTAAACGAAGAGTTGGACACATGGAGAAAGATAGGGAACCAGCACCTATATTTCCAGCCCTTGTCAGCATAGCGATGCCAATTCACTGTTTTTGAGCACACAATCATCACTAGGAACACTACAGAGTGCAGTCCGTGACAATCCATTGCCATTTTCCATTCCTCCTGCTAAGAGTTGCCTTGAACTCCGCATCTATCCCGGTGTTGAGCTGGTTCGGTATATACAGAAGAGTGTCAGCCAGGCCAAGTTTGCCCGGGCCGATCGAGAAAGAACAAAACGAGGTAGTAATACGCATGGCACTGGCCGGTTGAACGCCCCTTGAAAGCTCGAATGCTCCCTCCTTTTGATCCCCAGTAAAACAATAAAGAGTCCAGCCTCCTTTTTATCGACTTGCGAATGAGACAAAGCCACGAGAGCAGCTTTGTAGAAAACCCCTCCTCCTATTCATTCCATCTTCATCCCCGTTCCTTTCTTTGTGCATTCGTAGGTTGTTTAAATGAGCTATTAGGCCGCAATGATAACTTCCCCTTCCCATAGAACGCCGTGATGGAAAAGACCCAAAGGTAACGTCGATGATAAGTAATGTGAGAGGTGGGAAGAAGGACAAAACGGCAAAAGAAAATATTGTATTATAATAGTATCAGTTGAGGAAGCCCTTGCAGGCCGCTGTGCCACAGAGACAAGGAATGCGGTCGAGGCTGCCGATTTCACGCTCGAACTTGTAGTCATACGTCAACTCTTCATCTGTAAATATTTGTTAGCAACATGGACTTGTGCACGATATGGAAGGAGATACATACTGAGGGCAATGTCACGCAGCGCGTAGATGACAATGCGCTTGCTTCCCTCAACCTTGATAATCTTTGCTGTGCAGTTGGGCATACAACTGTGGTTGATGAATCGCGCAATGCCACCCTTCTTTGTCGCGTCGATGACGGTGTTCTCGTCGATACGGAACAGGTAACTGCTGCCGATGCCACTCTTGAGATAACGATTCTCGCGAATCTCGGAAATCTGCTGTCGAACCTGCTCTCCGACATACTCGATAATCATGTCGTCCTTGGCGATGTTTTCCATAGCATACAGGCCCCAGTTGTGAATAGCCGAACGAGCAAACTTGACGGGTTTCTTGCGCTTCTTAAGCTGGTTGAACTTGAATACGTCAGAGTCCTGGCCGAGCGTCTTCTTCTGATCGTTAAGGTCAGCAACATAGCGACGGTTGGTAGCGCGGTTCGCTCGTGAGTTGCCCTTGGCGATGAGCTTCTCGGCGGCAAGCTTGGCGGCCTCTGCAGCTGATGCAGCGGCATCCTTGCCCGATTTCTTATAGCGGGCTTCTCTTTCTTGTCTCGCCTTCTGCACCTTGATATGATGAGGCAGGTACTTGGACTTTTCAGAGTTGAGAATCTTCTTGACACCCTCAGTGCGCGCGCAACCGGTAGGGTTAGGTACATAGTAGCCCCCGATAGTAACGGGAGAATCCAATGTCCTATCAGCCGAGTTGAGCTCCCTGATGCGATTGCGCGTCCAAAGCCATAGCTCTGGGTTGCCAATGTCCTTGACATTGAACCTCTTGGCAAGCTTTGCCAGATCAGGCTGGTCGTTCGCACCAATCGCCAAACCTTGGAAGAATGGCAAGTCAGGTTTGAGACCATCCGGCAACTCTATAGCTGGTGTCAAGGGTTCTGTCGACAAGAATTTCTCCTTGTACTTCTCAACAACTGGCTCTGAAACAGCCTCTTCCGTAGGCAGCTTCTCTTCGGCATGCTCTTCAACCTTTTCGGCCTTGGGAGTCTCCCCAGCTTCCTCGTCGTCGTCGCGTTGCGAGTCCGTATCTTGCTGGCGCTTCAAAGCCTCACGCTCTTCAAACACCGCCTTCTTCGTCTTCTTCTTTGCTTTGGCGGGACGCTTCTTCAAAGGCTTACCCACCATTGAGGCTGGAGTTTCGGAGCGAGAGACTCTGCTCTCGGCATCGTCTCCGGTTTCTGGCTCGGGGATAATGTCTACAGAGTCCTCGCGGGTCTCGAACCCCGAGCCAAGTGTTCCAAGCTTAACACCAAATAGCTCCTCATCTGACTTCTTCTGGCGCTTGAAAGCCGATTCAACGGAGGCCACAAGCTTTCGTTTCCTGGAAAGAGCAGAGTCTGCGATGGCAAAGCTGGCCTCAGTCATGGAGTCGTCCTCGCCTTGTTCCCAGGGAACAAAGTCATCCTTGGAAGCCTCATCATCGGTGCTCATCCTGCTACGAGGTCGGGATTCGGGCTCCTCTGTCTCACGAGCCAACAGCGCACGAGTATCCGTGTCATCATCGGACTCAACGTCACTGGAAAGACCTCTAAGACGGTGGTGAAGAGAGCGGAAGGCATTTCGGGCAACAGGAGGCCGTTGTCGTGCGAAGGGATCAACAAAGGCGCTTCTTTGAGCCTGGCCCTTGACCTTTGTCTTGCGAATTCTTGGCAGAGCTTTAGGTTCGAAGCGGCCAGTTCGACGCTCGATAGGGTCAGCGCGGGAGTTGGGAGTTCCCACACGAGAGCTGTCGTTGTCGTCCTCGATACTCGGTAGCTCATGGATGTCATCAGGATGCTCAATATTCAGCTTGCGTCGTTTAGCGGCGTGTTTGGCGGGATCCAGGAATTCTGCAAGAGCAGGCGCGGCGACATGGGTGCGAATATGCCTGATGAGATGTTCCGTTATCTCACGTCGAACAACTTCCACAGTCTCAATCACCGGGTCAAAGTTCTTCGCTCTCTGCTTCTTCTCCTCTTCAAGGTCCGCTTCTTCCTCCCGTCGCCGCCTGTCCTTCTCATCGCGGTACCGTAGCTCGGCGTGAGGTCTCTGATCATGGCTTGTGCTGGATCGACGACGACTGGAAGACCCATCCTCCCGGCGGGTGCGAGGCAGGCAGAGTTGCATGGCCATGTCATAGTTGAAGAATTCGGTGTGATTAACAGCACGAAAACATCGCTCAGCTTCTGACTTGCCAGTAAACGAGTTGCGAAAGACTATGTAGTAACCTGACTTGTCGACACGAATCTCTTCGAACCCATAATTCTTCAGTCTCTTTTTCATATGCGGGAGGATACTTGGTAGAACTGGGACACTATCGCCTGTAACGTAAATATATGGATCGTCCGCGAGCTGTGGCGCAAGATTCGAGCCTTCGACATTGAGGCCCTTTGACTGTGTGGATAGCATGGGAGGCTGTGGTGTACCGGGGACTGCAGGTTGTCGCTGTGCTGACGGTCCTTTAGGTGCAGTCGGGGGAGGTCTCGTAAAGCCTGGAGCTGATACTGATTTCGGGCCTGTCGGAGGTGCTTTGGCTGCTTGAGCAAGTCTCTCTTGTTCCCTCTTCTCGAACTTTTCCTTCTCCCTCTTGAGATGCTCTTCCAACATTCTTCGACTCTTACGGCCATCGACATCGTACTCTACACGGACGAAGTCGGCATCTACCTTGATGCCGCGAGTCCGCACGGCGCGGCGAGCTGCATCGATGGCAGAAACGTGGGGCCGGTCGGGTCGCTTTGAATCTCGGTAACGGATTGTTGCGAATCCAAGATAACTACCTGTCTCTGGATGCATCTTGTTGCTACTCTCAGCGATCTCACCAAACGTGGCAAAGATGGCTGTCACTTTGCTAAAAGGGACGAGCGGATTATACTTTGTCACGACGATTTGCGTCGGGGGACCAGGACCAAGAGAAGTCTTGGGATCGTAAACGTATGGCTTGAGGTTCTCAGGCGCTGTTCGTAGTCGTGACTTGGGGAGATAGTAATCGGTATTGATATAACCGAGTCGACCATCCGACTTGGATAGTCGAGGATCTTTAGGGGGGGCGTCATCGTCCTAATCATTTTCATTAGCCATAAGTCTCTTTACCACAGATGACGCCCCCCCTAGGAGAGGAAGATATAGTTATACGTACTCGACCGAACTCTTTATATGTCGGCTTGGCGCTTCTGCTGACGCTCTTATTGTGTACTCGATCGAGGAGCGGATCATAGGTGCACTTGAGGCCCTTTACGGAGGGCATGGGATCTCGAGCCGGGGGGCGCTCAATGGGAGGAAGTCCGTTTGATATCGAGCCATTGGAGCCAGCGGCCGGAGAATTTCGAGAGGATTGTCTCGCGGCCCGATCGGCGGTCATGTATGTAGACATGTCTGGCTTTGCGGGGGCCGAAGCCGAAGAGTTGGGAGAATCTTTGGATGCGATGGGAGTAAGGCTCGAGGTGGGGAGGCGGGACGAAGCTGTAGTCGCCGCGGCACCGTGCCGGGCGGATGTACTGAATATTGATGAGGCCGCGCTGCTATATGAGCTGGCCGAGTCGACTGTATTAGGGATGTCTGTGAATGGAGATTCGGTGTCGTCAGGCTGTGAGTGTAGAGTATCCGACGCTGAAACAAGGCCGTTTTGGCCAGAATTCGCGTCGGTATCCAACGTAGCTGGTCCTGATGGAGTGTCGGGGGCGCCGTTGATAGACGTCGATGTTGACCCAGTCTTGGGGCGATCGCGATCTCTATCACGGTCTGCGCGACTCTGAGCTTGTGCTTTTACCTTTGGAGCGGTGGGGAAGAACTGCGCGAAGCTCGCGCCTGGCGGACGAGTCATCGTGACGATGCGCTCTTCCTACTTCTTCCCCCGTGCTCTTACCATGATATCCTTGCGTTGAAGCGCGGGAACAGACGGTGTAGCGAGATGATGGTATCCCCAGTGTGCGTCCAGACAGATTGCGTTGATTGCAGAGGCGATGAGGTGGTAGAACTGAATGCGTCGGGATAGGCTTCACGCGACCGAGCGATGCTGAGGTTGAATGTGGCGGAACAGCGTCATCCACCAATTCTGGGAGCAGTAAAGGAGAAGAAAAAGGTCGTCAGGGCATGAAGACGCACGCAGGCTCAATAGGGCGATGCGCGCAAACAAGTTGGCGGCGATATCTGATAGCAATCTCAAGGTCGTGGAACAAGACGAGGGGGGAAATTGGTGCGAGAAGGGAAAAAATGGCTGACGACCAAGGAAGTTGACTTGACGATTGAGCAGGCCTTAGGTCTGCTTTGACTTTTGGTTCAGGGATGAGTAGAGTTACTTCTAGCGGTAAGGTCAACCCAAGAGAGGAGTGCCCAGCCACAGTTTTGGGGCGGGTGTGGGTGGCTAGAGATGTAGATATTCTTCTGATTGGAGGTTATGCTTGGGGTCAATAGACCGTTGACGGGGTATCTTTTGGTGCCAATTAACGCGTTCCACTAAAGATGCGGATACCGACAGCGCGCTTTGCATGGGTTAGTACGGAGTAGTTTGGTTGGATTTGATTTGGAAAACGTGGCCAAGGTTTGTCCGTTTACCTGCAAACACCTTTGCAAGATTGTACTATGTAGGTAGGTATAATAGAAGAAGTTTGGCGTTCGTTTGTCAAACGATTCTATGCAGTGCGTGGTCTGGTTTTATGATATTATTGACCTCTGTTGGAATTATCCGCTTGACAGGGCCCTCAGGCATAGATGTCATCGTGCATGAAAACATCAAGGCTTTGTTTAAGCCGGACAGGTAGAGATGAAAGGAGGTGGCCATCATCAAAGGACTTCTTTAAGACCGGCAGAGAAAGCATGTAGATACAATTTCTAAATCCGGTAGGTAGCTTGTAACCCATGCGAATCATTTTTACATCACTTACAAACCTACGCTGCCCAGCCCATACAGTCAGAAGTAGCTGTCGACAGTGAGTGTAAGCCAGATCCATTTTAACATCAGATACAAGTTGTCATTAAGGAAATTCATTCGTCACCCATATCGGGTGCAGTTACTAGAAAACCAAGCAAAGCCTTTGGCATACAATCTTTGAAGAATGTTGATCTTTGTACACGCCTTCATCCAGAACCCTCTAAAACGCCATCTCATCGACCATAAACCAGGTTGCGATAAGCTTATTCTCAAACGCCAAATATCATTTTAATTGTACAAGTAGACGTTCCCCTCAAAAGTTCAGCTTAAGCTCAAATTCCTCTTCATCATCAGAAATGTCGAGGGGCTGGCTCAAGGGTGGAAGATCATCATCCTCGTCGTCTTCGTCAAAGATCGACATGAATTGAGGGCGTGGCTTGGTCTCCTGTTGCTTATGTGCTACTTGGCGGAGACGAGCTGGGGTGATAGTGAGATCAGATTGAAGAGAGTTGACTGTCTCCGCAGGCTTAACCGCACGCTGGGTTCCCATTGTCGCACCAGCTCCGCGACGTTGAGCCTGAACCATGGACGATGCTGATCTACCACGGCTATAGCCGATAGTGGTTCGCGATGCGGCTTCGCCGGTCGCACTATCAGCACGCGATGTTTTGGTAAGCACAGCGCCTCGGGAGGTAGGTCTCCGACCCTGGATCAATGAAGTGAGAGGCTTTCGCGTCTTTGTTGTTCGTGAAACGGTCGGGATTTTGCGGTTGCTTGTGGTATCCGAATGGATGGACAAGGCAGAAGCAGCGCGTCTTGAAGACAGACTAGAAGGCTGCTTGGCCCTTATGCCCTGATACTTTCTCTCTGGGGGTCCCGCAACGGTATCTTTGATCATTGCCGGCTTAGTGTGTCCCTCATTGTCTGACAGATCATCAACATTGAATGTCAGCGCATCTGTCTCCTGCTTGTTTCTTTCCTCTGCCTTGATTGCGACTCTTTTCATCGTCTCTTGGAACTCTCTGTCCTGTCGAGAAACGCCCTCATCATCGACAGGGTTATAAAAATGCTGATAGTAACCCTTGAAAATGTTCTCTTTCTTCAGACCCTCGAGAGTCAACATGTCCTTGGGAAAGCAATCGGATTCATAAGGAAGGTCCTTGGGCCTCGGGGGTGCATATTCTGGTTCCTCTTCTTGCTCAGCAGGCTTTTGTTTTTCTTTGAGTCTGATCTCGAGAGGCGCAAAGTCCACTGGTCGCTGCTTAGGCTTCTGCGCTGTCGGCTTGAGTTGTGTCTGCTCAGGGTCCTGGATTATGTTCTTAGCACCTCCCAATTGCCCGTTCTTAGCCTTGGCATTGGTGGTTTTGTTGCCTAAGGGGGCTCGGTTTCGGGTTTCTGTTGATACATTTTGCATCAGTTCACTGTACTTTATGTTCTTGGAAGACTTTCATACCCATCGGCGTGACCATGGCCTGTCGCGTTCCATTGCCTTTGTTCAATGTCTTATCGCCCAGAAAAGTCTTTGCCCCGCCAACTCCGGTCTTGCCCGTAAAGGCAGTTGGAGCGTTCTCGTCATGTTGAGGAAATCGAGAGGGCGTCTTTGGAAATCGTGAACTTGGTGTCTTGTGTTGCTGTTTAGTCGGAACCTGCTGGCTATGAACCAGGTTCTCTTGATCGCGATGCGCCGCCAACATGATGTCCACAATAAGCGAACCAAGTATTCAAAGTATCGGTGTTTTTAAACAAAGTCAGGCGGACGTTAATCTCGTCATTGATATAATTAATCAAAGAGGTAATTAGACGCGTGCAAGATAAAAGGGTCCACTGACAAGTTCCCTGGCCTATCGCTGAATGTTTTGTCAGGCCTGTGTTGTTGGCGGGGCAACGGCGTCCCTGCCTTGAGTTTAGATCCCTGGAAGATGCCGGCATGTGAGCGCCACAGGCGAATGGCCGCCACAAGCCAATGGGGCTCGGGGGCTGGACTCGACTAGGTACGTACTCTGTAGCGGGCCTCAACCGGGGCAGTTCTATTGTGGAGGGGCATCACTCCTCCCCTTTCTTGATACTTAACCGCTTCATCTTACATCCGAGCAACACGCCCTTTGTCTTCATCGCCAGCTTTGCTTCAGTTTTTTCTTCAACTCAACCTAATCTTTCGTCGCTCAACAAAATGGATCGCATCAAGGAGGTCAGTCAAGCTCCTTGCTACCCCGCCATGAACCCCAAAGGGGAACCGTTGTGGAGGGGTAAACTATCGTCGACCCATGCTAATATGGCGATGGTGAACAGAAAATGAACCAGCTCCGTCTGGAGGCTGATGAGGCTAGCTCCAAGGTCGAGGAGCTCCAGAGTAAGGTCAAGGTGCTCGAGCAGGAGAATCTTTCAAAGGAGCAGGAAATCACCTCGCTCCAGCACAAGAACAACCTCCTCGAGGGCGAGGTCGAGAAGCTCGAGAATGCCGTAAAGGACTTCAAGAAGGCCGCCGATGAGGGCCAGCAGCACGGCACCCAGAACGAGACCCTTCAGCGAAGGCTGCAACTCCTCGAGGAGGAGGCCGAGGATGCCGACAAGACGCTCCGTGAAGCCAACGAGAAGTACGTTGAACCCCCTTTTAGCGAGCTCCTTACCGCCATTTCGAAAACCATGAATTTTCACACAACAAATGATCTATGGACTAACAAAGCGACTCTACAGGCTCCGACAGACCGACGTCAAGGCTGGACACTTTGAGCGCAAGGTGCAAGCTCTTGAGAACGAGCGTGACCAGTGGGAGACCAAGTATGAGGAGATGTCGCAGAAGTACACCGCTCTGCAGAAGGAGTTGGAGGAGCTCCAGGCCGAGATTGGCAACATCTAAGCGAACCTCGACCTTTATGCACTTGCGCCGGATGCAGGATGTTTGTTAGCATGTCCTCAGCCATCCATCAGTCTACTCTTCCAGTTGTGTGATGCCTCGGCTGCAGGAATTCAAAGTGTTGGTCAGATGAGCGAATGGAGCAGTTGCCGCATGTTACGTTTCTACTAGCTGATTGAAGCTGGCTTTTCTCAAGGGTATCTTTTGTAAATGGCGCGCCTGTTGCATCCTTCTCTGTTCGTCCAATGAGTCTGATCGTGTTTTATCATGATCTCCTTGCCTTTTTAATCCTCTGCTTCTTGTCCGCCAGCTGCCTGTCGAACTTTGACTCGTATCGGAACTTCTTCTTTTTCTTCTTGGGCTCCCGTCGTGACTTTTCTGTGTTGTCGTCCTTGGTTTCTTCCTTCTTGTTGTCTTGGTCCTCTGTTTCGTCGTCAACCTGTGGTTTGTGTAGTCCATCTCTTGTTACTGACACGGACTCGACTGTGACCGTCGTGTAACGATCCTCATCAATGTACTCTTCTTCGTGATCAACAATCTCGAGTTCGGGTTGGTCAGGGAAACCGTCCCATTCTTCGGATTCCTCCTCATCTGATTCCTGTCCAACTGCTCCAGCAGCTTCTGATTCTTTCAGCAGTCTGTTTACAGTTTGTACGTGTTCCTCGACTTCGCGCTTTCGTTCTTCTCGGATCTGCACAGCACAAGTTAGAACGAATTTGGCACCATGGGAGATTGCATCTCTCATAACATGGCGCGTTGACATACCTGCTTTCGCATCTCGAGCTTCTCCTGACGAGCCCTCTTGGCAGCCTCTTCCTGCGCATGCTTGATACGTTGCTGCTTTCGCTTGTGAAAGCCGGTCAAGTATTCCTGGCGCGCATCGTCGTCGAAATTGATTTCCTCAACGGCAGAGGTTGTCTTCCGCTTCTTGGATGGTGGTGGCAGAAGGCTTTTTTTGGGCCTTGGTTTGGCGAACATGACTGGTTTGATTCAAACCGCTCTTGAGATGGAAATACAATTGGGGATATGTAACGAGTGGACTATTTTGTTGGCTGGAATCGTTCCTTTAGCATACAGAAAATCTCCCGTCGCAAAGTTTCCAGGGTAGCTCCACAAGGCTCACTCACCTAGGTGTGCATAAAACGGGTCCTTGCTTGTATCAGGGTGGTTACGTAAGGAGGCCGTTACTGCATCAGCTCTCTCATGTCTTGGCTATACCCATTACCAGCTGGAATCGACAGGCAGACACAACGCCCAACATCCAGCAAATATCATCCGTGATGCGTCTCCAAACTTTTGTCAGCGCGCTTGCGCTTAGTGGCTCAGCAGCCGCTTTCTCAGACTCATGGCCCCTTGTCATGTTTTCTACCTCCCAGTATGACGCGCGCCCCGTGTTCTAATGCTTGAAGCTCCCTGCTGAACGATGACGATGATAGATTCTCCGATGCTCCCAGTAACAATCACGTCCAGACGCGAGCCCAAGCCCTCGAGCAGGTCAAGGACCTCTTGACTTCATGTCCTACCGACAACTACGTCTTGATCGCTCAAGAAGGCGCCAACGCCGCTGATATCCGACGACCGAATGCTATGTCCAATCTTTACAATGCTATCACGCGCAAGGATATTCAGGGCAAATTTATCGTTCCTGAAGTTGTTGGCGAGTCGATCGATGCGGACGCGATTCAGGATTACATCCAGACGGCGTGCTACGAACAGGCGAAGAAGGTCGAGCCTCATTTCACTCTGATCAAGCCCTCGAAGGACGACAAGGACAACAAAGGTCGGTTGTTTGGGTATCTAGATGTAGAATATTTGTTAACGATTTACAGAAGCTATCAAGCAGTGGAACTTGAGCGAGAAGTGGATGAAGGATTCATACACCGTCCTGTTTGTTGGCACACCATCCGCCCAGGCCAAGCCGTCTAAGAAGGTCTCCGAGTCGGAGAAGACGATCTACGAGTCCGAATTTATCGAGCCTGTGCACATGAACCTGAAGCGCGATGTCTCCGACGGCATGTCGAGCCAGGCTGACAACAAGACCGAGTACGACAACCGCCCCTTGTTTCAGAAGTACCAGTTCTTCACTCCTGGTAAGTAATTCTTTGGCCGCCGCTGATAACTACGTGTATAATAACATCAAATTCAAGGTATCTTTATGGGTCTTGTTACTGCCATCGTTCTGTTCTCTATTCTCGGTGTTGGTCTTCGGGCCCTTGGCAGTCTCGAGGTGTCTTATGGCTCCTTTGACAAGGAAATGGGACCCGCTGCCCAGAAGAAGCAACAGTAAATCATGTGCACTTTATAGACAGGTGCTGTTCATGTATCAATCTTTCAAGCGGGACGATACTTGTATATCAGATTACGGAGTTTTGGTTTCTTTGGTGTGACTTGATGGGAGGAATAGTTTCGGCACGTTGCGAGCATCGACTGTAGACAGGCAATAGGGACGAGGATCCAAATGGTGAGCCTCGATCCAAGTTTATTGAGTGCTTTCCAAGATGTGGTTCCAAGTGGTAATAAAGATTTCAACGCCAAACTCCGTCGTGACACCTCTCTAGTCATGAACATCAGACCCCCGCACGCGATGATTCCTCTCATGCCTTTCTTCCTGAATAACATCATCCTCTAATAACTCCTCTTGATCTAAGCTTGATCATCACTTTCTACACAAGGTGACTGGGCAGCAAGAAGTTGGCGATACCCTCCTTGACAGCGTACTCATGCCCACAGTTTCCACAGACGAGCTTTCCCTCAGACATTTGAGTCTCGAGGAGAAGGTGGTGAAGATCCTTGAGTGTCTTTTCATCTGCCTTGAGCTCCTCTGCTGTAGGCGCCTGCTCAGGAAGTTGAGGGAATCCCAGCTGTAACACGAAAATGTCAGATAACCGTTTCAAATAAGGGCCAGAAACCTATGATCGTTCGGCGCATCGCTTACCTCTGAAGCTGTTGTTCGCAGCGCAGGCCAGTCGAGCCGAGGCAGCACATTGAGAATCATTTCGGGGTTCAGCTCAATGTCATCTTGGACAAGCTCAGCGTCCTTGGGATGGAGAGGATATGAGTCCGAGGAGGACTTGCAGGCCTTGACGGCGCAGGTAAGGAAGTTGAGACTGAGGATCTTCATATTTGTTCTCTTGAAGATATAATAATGAGTAAATACGGAGGGACGAGAGGGACGCGTAAGAGACCGAACGTGGTATTGACTTGTACTTACACAACTTTTTTTTTCTTAAGGTTATGGCGGGGGAGCCATTTCAGATTGAGTCGTAAGCCCCACGTGACAGGGATGTTACTAGATGATGGTAACGTAGCAGATATGGAACTCTGATAATACCGATTTACATAGGAATCAAGGAAAGATGGAATTTGTCACAGAAGTTGGATGAAATAAGCAGCATCGTAAATATCAGAACAACAGGTAGATCAAGGTATATTCGATATTGTGTCTCTTCAGGTAGTGTGCCGTGTTTCAAAAAGCACCTAAAATCGAGAGCGCTGTCGGGCATGGCGAAGTCCAACAAAGACGAGACCAGCGCCAACGGCGAAGAGGCCAGCCTTCTGCAAGGGGGACCACCCAGAAGCAGGGGCTGCCTCCGCGGCGAACTCAGTTGTGCCAACGAGGTCTAAGTAAGGCGGGCGCTACGTATCAGCAATCCGGCCTATTTTTGGAGTTTATCATGATGGCGAGGCAACGGACAGAGCAGAAAAGTGTTGCCTCTTAGAGCTCAACGTGAATACCTTCAGGGGGGACCTCGAGCTCGCCGCTCTTGACGATCTTGACCGCCTCGACGGGTCGGTCGGCGGCGCCAGTCTTGGTGTTCTCGATCTTCTCGATAATCTCGTAGCCCTCGAGGACCTCGCCGAAGACGACGTGCTTGCCATCGAGCCACCTTGATATAAATGTTAGTATTGCAATTGGTTCGGTGATGAGGAGAAGGGTATCGCTTACGAGGTAACGACGGTGGTGATGAAGAACTGGGAACCGTTGGTGTCGCGGCCGGCGTTGGCCATGGAGAGGAGACCCTTCTTGGAGTGCTTGAGCTTGAAGTTCTCATCCTTGAAGCGGTCACCGTAGACTAGAAGCATTGTTGATTAGCCAATGGGTCATTGAAATAGATATTGAGCAACACATACTCGACTTGCCACCAGTGCCGTCACCCTTGGTGAAGTCACCGCCCTGAATCATAAAGTTCTTGATAACACGGTGGAAGGAAGAGCCCTCGTAACCAAAGCCCTTCTCGCCAGTAGCCAGAGCGCGGAAGTTCTCAGCAGTCTCGGGGACAGTCTTGCCGTAGAGGCCGAAGATAACACGGCCGAGGTTCTGGTCGCCCTGCTGGATGTCGAAGTAGATATTGTGAGTGATCTTGGGGCCCTTGGCAGCCTCGGCCGTCTGGGCGAAGAGGACGACGCCCAGCCCAAAGAGAAGGGCCGACGCGAAAAGGCGGCGAAGGTTGAACATGATTGTTGTTTCTCTGCGGGTGATTGATGGTGCAAAGATACAGAGTTGGAGGGAGAGAGGAAGCTTGGAGGATGGGGACACTTATACCGTAGACTCTGACCGGGGGAGCTGGCGCAATTGGGGGACCTAATGCGTGAAGAGGAGCCCCGCCCGCCCGTAGAAGGTCCAGAGTGGGGAGCTCACTCTCTCCAGCGTTCCAGCGCGTTTCAGCGGCTAAAGCCACCACTGAAAGAGAGCTGGTTGCGAATGCTGCAGGGACAAAATAATGCAGACATGCTGGGCTTCTCTATGGTGCCGTTATCACGATAGCTTTTATGTCAGCCTATATCGCAGCTCACTCACCTGGCCCCCACCAAGCCCAGGCCAGCTCGATGTACCCTTCTCTGTAGCAAACAATAGGGAATTAACCCGAGTTTTACCGGACTGTGCATCTTTTTCCCACTTGCACGCCAGGTCCATCTGGATTTCGAGATCGAGGCATGCGACTGTGATACCCCGATAATCCGTCACAATGGTGCGTTTATACCAATGCTCTTGTCTCTCAAGTACTCTCTCACTAACAACTCTCTCCAGGTCTTCATATTAGGCGTCAACTTTGGCGAGGCGAAGCTGGTCAAGGTAAGTCCCCGGCATCAACCAACGCCCTCGTTCCATTCTCACACGATACTCCCCGTTAGAAAGCCCTAGAGTCCTTCTACGCTCTTGGGCCCACGACCTCTGCTCGCATCATGGCCAAATACTCGATCCACAAACTCGCCAAGGTCGGCTCCCTTGCCCCCAGAACCGTCACTTCCATCACGGCCGAGTTATCGCAAATGACCCTCGAAACAGATGCCCGTAGGCAAGTGCAGGAGAATATTCGACGACTAAAGGATATGGGCTCGTACCGTGGTAGACGTCATGCAATGGGTCTGCCGGTGCGTGGTCAACGAACAAGGACACAGACGGCGACGGCCAACAGGCTCAACAGGGTGGAACGAAGAGGTTAGACGTGGTATTGAGCAAACGGTCTATCTGGCATTGGGCTTAGGTATTGCCCGAGTCAAGCGGCGAATAACATTTAGAGATGTCGACTGGGAAAATCTACCCTGACGAGGATAAGCGAGCTTGACTATCTCCTTATTGTACAAAACTTGTATATACAATGTACGATCAAACGAAATCGAATTTAAATCGCCGTGTCTCGAGTGCGGTACTAAAAACCTTACACTGTTTCAAAGGAAGCCTCCAGTACGTCTTCAAACTTATACTTGGTCAACTTGTCCTCTAGCGGCAGCTGTCCCTTAGCCTGTAACCGTGTTGCAACGGTGTCTACATCTTTCCACACACGCAATAGATTACCGCCAACAACCTTGGCGGCATCAACGTTGCTGACGCCCTGTCGGAGCAGCTCGGCAACCAGATCAGGATACTTGGTGACATCTTCGAGGCCTTCCGGCACTGAGGGAATGCCGTCAAAGTCGGTTCCAATACCAACATGGTCGTATCCAATGAGGTTGCCGATATAGATAATATGCTGTGCTGCATGTGCAAGAGTCGAGTTTTGGGGATAGAACTCGGGGAGACCATTTTCGTTTCCGGTATCAACACAAGAGATGAAGTCGGGGGCGATATTAACCATGACAAGAGAGTTGCGCTCCTTTACCAGCTTCAGGACATTGTCCTTGACATTTCGAGGATGGGGGCATATGCTCCAGGCGGAACTATGAGAGAAGATGATAGGGGCTTGGGAGCCAGTCCACTCGTCTCCGCCACCTAGGACATCGAGCATAGTATCCTCGCTGTCAATGCTTGGTTAGCAAAGTGATTTTTGGATATAAAACAAAGACAACATACCTAACATGCGAAATGTCGACAATCATGCCAATACGATTCATCTCGTGAATCAGCTGGCGCCCTAAAGGACTGACACCTCCCCACAGAGGTTCAGCTTTACGAGAAGGATTCGATAGAACCGCAGCATCAGCAAACTTGTTATGGCAGTTGTGAGTCAAGGTAGCGTAGCGCACACCAAGCTCGTGAAACTTGCGAAGATTGGACAGCTTGTTGCCTATCTGGTGTAAGCCCTCAACGCCCAGAGGTGAAATCAACTTTCCCTGCTTGAAGGCCTCGAAGGCGTTGGTGCTGTCAACCTTTTGAGAGAAATGATTGGGATAGGCCGCCTGCAGCCTGGTCATGACATCGATCTGATCCAGCGTGAATTGAACGCCTGTGGTGTAAAATTAGAATCGTCTCTCAGCAAACAAGATCAACGTTGCTTACTGGCTGCATAGTTTTCATCAGAAAAGTCCGAGTCATTCGCCGGGCAAGGGGCGAAGAGACTCCAGAAGGCACCGCCGCTCTGGCCTTGACGAAGACGATGCAAGTCTACGTGTCCAGGTAGCTCGCCCTGTTCAAAGGGCTGAGTAAAGTTCTCATCGTAGATTTGATTGCCATATAAGAAACGCAGCACCAGTGGGAAGTCAACATGACCATCTACACATTATCTTGTTAGTAGTTGAATAAAACAATTGCGTTTTACCTGGCACGAATGTCTTTGTCGAAAACAATAGAGGGGTTGTCATACCTATCAATGGTGTGGTGGTGAGAATATGGCGTGCTCGTTCTTCAGGCGTCCGCAGACCGTTTCCATAGCGAGGTACACCATTATAGCGGTTACTGACTGGCCGGTGTAATAAGCTGAGCCCTAGCAATGCTAAGAAGATAACTAGGATAGCCTTTCGCGGTGTCAACTTTGGTGTAGAGGAGGGAGGATCATGATGCGGGTGGTTGTGAAGCTGAGAGAGCAGTCCTCCCTTGACTGATCTGTTTGAGCCCCTGGTTCTCGATGGCCGGTTGGTATTATATGATAGAAGAGGTTCCTGCCGCCCCATTTTGATAAAACAAACGAAATAAAAGTATGAGAAAAGTAAGGATTGACGAACACAGATGAAATGGTAGGATTTGATATGAGTTGAAAGTGCTAAGTACGTGTTGAAGAAGTGAAGATATGGAACAGGGATGAGACGTCAGACGCCCTGGAACCACGGGCTGACAAATGTGCTACGCCCAATGAATCTCCCGTATTTGGAGTGAACGAATGATTGTTGAAAGAGCAATTGAGTATTATAGGGGAAATACAGAGATACAGCACTCGATTAAATCAGTCCAAGTTGTTCAGCACCTTCGATCACGTTGGGCAAAAGAGGTAGGATAGCTTTCGCGCTCACTGGTACTTTGAGGACTCCCCTGCCTGGAGGCTTCTGTTAAGGTACTAGTTCCAAGATAAGGTACCTAAGGTAGTATCCGGCGAAAGAGTGCTCTATAGAACTACCAAGGTACTATAATATTTATAAGGATATTATAAATCTTAGATAATAAGCAACCTAAATTCTCTTTATATATTACCAAATTTTAGTAGTCTTATAGCTTAAAAAGACGAGAAGTATAAATCTCTATAAAGTGACTATAGTCTCAGTCCTGTATTTTCTATTCTCCACTAGATTGTGGCTGATGCCACCTGCCCAACCCTCTGTCTTTTTTTTTGTCCCCCACCCGGCGATGCATAAATCTTTTATGCAAGCCACCTGCAGACCCTGGTACGCACCGTTTTCCAGACGTAGCCACCGTTTTCTGTTGCGCCGCCACACGTCTCGGAAAGAAGAAGCTCCTTTTCCGGCGGGGATCGAGCCCGACTCACTTTTTGGAGGGGTACCTTCCGTACCAACAAGGGCCTGAGTCAATCCGCGAGACGATTTCGGAGCGGCAACGGTTCATAAGCAGTACTTCCCTCTGCTACCATCTTTGCGGCTCACTCTCCATTCCGCCTCTAACAATTCACACGATGGCAAGTCTTCCAGCTGAAGAGAGGCTCAGCCTCATCAAGGAAAACTTGCAAGAGGTACTCAATCCTGAGATTATCGAGTCAATCATCGCCGAGGGGCGCAACCCCAAGATCTACTGGGGTAGGTTCAACATATTATTGTTTGCGTCGCTACAGACAGACTACTAACGTATTTCTAAAGGCAGTGCGACCACTGGTCGACCTCACTGTGGCTACCTCGTCCCGGCCGTCAAGATTGCGCAGTACCTTGCCGCCGGCTGCGAAGTCACCGTCCTGCTCGCCGATATCCATGGCTTCCTCGACAACCTCAAGGCCCCTATCGAGCTTGTTAACCAACGCGCCCAGTACTACAAGTTCGTCATTACCTCCATGCTCAAGGCCTGCGGAGTTTCCACCGACCAGTTGCGATTCGTTTTCGGCAGCTCTTACCAAAAGGACGCCGACTATGTCATGGATCTCTACAAGCTAGCCTCAGTTGTGTCAGAACACGACGCCAAGAAGGCGGGCGCAGAAGTGGTCAAGCAAACCAAAAATGCGCCGCTGAGTGGTCTTATGTACCCTCTGCTGCAAGTGTTGGACGAGCAGTACCTCGACTGCGACGCTCAGTTTGGCGGTGTCGACCAGAGAAAGCTGTTCGCTGCTGCCACCGAGTGGTTGCCCAAGCTTGGATACCGAAAGGTGCGCCTGTGTTTCGCTTGGATCGAACATCACTGACTTTATTTAGCGAGCCCACCTTTTGAACCCTATGGTTGCTGGCTTGAACGGTAACAAGATGAGTTCAAGTGACGAGAGTATGTACATGCCAGTCGGGTCGGTGTAAGCTATATCAACTGATTGTTTTCAGACAGCAAAATCGACCTCTTGGATTCCGCCGAGGCCGTTGTCAAAAAGATTAGGAAGGCGGAGTGTGTCATCGGTCAAGTAGAGGGCAACGGCGTGCTGGCACTCGTGGAGTACGTTCTGCTACCGGGTTCTGGCTTGCGAACCGGTACTCGACAATTCAAGGTTGAGAGACACGATGCCGAGCCTCTGATTTACACCGACATCAAGCACGTAGAGGAGGATTACAGGAACAATGTGGTATGTTTCTGTCACTGATCGGACACCGAGACTGTTACTAACACTCTGCTATTAGTTGACGCCCCAGCTCCTGAAGCCTGCGGTGTCTGCAGGACTTAACGAGATCATGTCTTCTATCATGGCCGACTACGAAGCCTCAAAAGAGTGGCAGGAGGTCACCTTAAAGGCCTACCCCCCACCAGTCAAGAAGGCCAAGAAGCCCAAGAACTTGGGCACACGATTCCCGGGAGCCAAGGGAGATGATGCAACGAACATTACCGATGGTGAAGTGACCAAGAAGGTCGAGAACCTAACCATCGCTGATGGTGAGGATGCTTAGGCTAATGGCCTAAATAATAGAAGAAAAAAGGAGACATGATCCATAGTTTATCCTAAGACTTAGCGAGGATGTGCATAATATATCGATACCTCTGGTACTAGATTAGACGAGAACACGGGATGAAACTAAAAACTCGATAAATCTTATAACGTAACTAGCCTTAAATTTATTTATTTTAAGCATAAGAGTTGCTGAGAATTTAATCTTTATTGTGTATAACAGCCCCTAGTCTCAGCTTAAAGAATAAGGTATAGTATATTAGAATATAATTAGAGAATTAAAAATACAAGGAAACTGTTATCTCAGGTAAACAAACCCTTCTAGCTTCAAGGATCCAAGTATCCTGTATCAACCCATATATAGTCGCCATATTAACTTCCTTGGTATATATACACTTCACCTCTATTGTTCTTGTTCCTTGAAGCAGCACGCATCGTAGACGGAGTACCACCAGTCATCACGGGTCTCGAATGCAAGGGCAGATACAGAGGCGTCGTAGAGCTCACACTGGTTGGCCCCGGTGATACCGATAGCCGTGCAGTCTGCATCATTCTCACACTCGGTCTGGCACTGCTCCAGCTCGGTATCGAGGATCATATTCAGGAGGTGGCCCGTGGAATCAGTGAACAAGCCCGTCTCGCCACAGGTGAGCTCGGATCGGGGAGGGCAGCTGGGAGTGGAGGTTTCTGATGTCGTGGTGGTTGCTTGAGAGGTGGTAGTAGAGGGCTCGGAGCTAGTGGTCATAGGAGCAAGGGTGGTTGTGGTGTCGAGAGTGGTCTTTGGCTCTGACGAAGTAGTAGTGTCAAGGGTGGGTTCGGACTCTGAGGTAGTAGTCGAGGGGATCAGAGTGGTGGTGTCAAGAGTGGTCTTGGACTCTGCGGTTGTAGTAGACAGAGTGGTTGTGGTCTCTTGGGCCTTGGTAGGAGATTCGGTAATGGGGGATTCAGAAGAGATAGCAGAAACCGACTCTGTCACTTTCTGGGCAGAAGTGGACTCAGCCGCAGGATATCCAGTGGTAGTAGCTTCATCATCATCATCTGTGGCAGTAGGCTTGGACTCGGCCTCGGTAGAGCTAGTGACTTGTAAGGCGGTCGTGGAGAGAATAGTTTCCGCCGGCTCAGTCTCTGACTTGCTCACAGCACCAGTATAAGTAGGCTGAGTGTGCTCCGTAGTGGTCACTTGGGATTGAACCACGGAGCTGTGGGGAGCATAGGGCTTGCAAGGACCGGCTTGAGCTCCAATGGCAAAGCCAGCCACGAGGGTAGTGATAAAAGCGTGGACTGAAGGCATGGTGTAGGAAGAAGAGTGAAGGGTAGTATGAGAGAAGTGAATCTAAGAAGACAATGAATGAATGGATGGTGATGAGTCTTGTTGCAGTGAAACGAGTGAACTGCAAGCTCTCTATATAGTACTAGACATGACACACAAAGAACGAAACAAAGGAGCTTGTCCTTGAGGAAGGACAAAGATGCTCCTTTATAAGGGAGCTGAGCCAAGACAACCCTCAAGATTGAATATCCTGTTTCAAGGTATACTTGGATTTTGCTCGGTCCCTTGGCAAAAGAGATGAAGGCCCCCATATCGATATAGAACACCCACCGCAAAGAAACACTTACACAGACTTAGCGCTATGGTTGTGACGTCGAAAAGAGCCCGAGGTGGGTGTGTGGGGGACGCAGGTCCCTCGAAGTTAATAATAATGGGCGGTTTAGCAGCCAATTATCGATTTGGAGGGATATCTCGGCATCTAAAGGGCGGGCAATTAATACGACGCCAAATAAGGGCGCCTTGGCTAAAAACGTTCCGAAAGGAAACTCGTAAGTTTCGTATGCGGAAGTCGGAGATGTCGTGTTTTTGCAAGTGGTGGTTGAACAAGGGTTCTTTATTGGGTCTATATATGGCTCGGTTGGAACCGATTCGCGTCATGTAGATCATCTACGATCGCAGATTTGCTCGTACAGGGCTGAATAGGTAGTTGAACAACCAGCCAGGTATAACAATATCTCATCATAATATGGCTGCCTTGTAAAGATGGTCAATATTATCAGTGATGGCTCTATAGCGGTAACTCTTATGTGATTGGAGTATTTCTCTCGTTTCTGAATCCGACTAAACAGATTGTTGGTTGGTTACCTACCTACCTATGAAACATCCTTGGACGCGATCAATGCTTTTCTGCGTATTGTACCACAGACAACCAACATCAAGTCAACAACTTCTAGTACTCAGCACTCTTAATCGTCATCATACCAGTCACTCCCACTCGTTCAACTGGGCGTCCCTCCCTCAAAAGCACTCAAAAATGCACCATGGTTCTAACACGGCGTAAACGGCGAATGCTGGCCACAATCTCCGACCTGTCCACTGAACTGTTGCAACAAATATTCAGTTACTTTTGCTTCCATTGCTCTCGTACATACCCCGTGTACCTTGTAAGCGACCCCGAAACGCTAGCAAGCAAATACTGCGAAAATCGACGGGCACTCGTGGCGCTGTGTCTTGTTTCAAGGCGCTTTCGCGATATCAGCCGGGACATCCTTCACCATGTCTTTCTTGTTGGACCTGAGGGGCGCCCACCTACGGCAGAGGCATCATTGATCAAGTTCATACAAACAATCGCTACACGGCGTCATCTCGCCAAGTCGACCAAGGCTGTTGTCTTCTACCACTCGCCTACAGCGCCAAATATTGGGTTGGATGACGCTGGAGCAACGTTTCAACAAGCAGCCAAAACCCTAGGAATTCGACCTTCAGGCATTCGCTACGAAAGTGAGGTACCAGACACTTCCCTCAAAAGATCCAGGTTTTATCGAGGACTGTTACTTGGCAAGACTCGGGAGGAATATACTCAAGACATCACCGAACGAGATCTGCCACTTTTGGCTCTCGACATGCTGGTGGCCCTTATTGCCTTGTTGCCCAGCCTTCAGCATCTCGCTATCGATATAGTGCCTACAACAGACGATGATGCGAACCCCGAACTTGCGGTTCTTGGAAGAAATGAGCTACCATTGAAAGCACTCGAGATCCATACGGGCGGCTCAGTACTCCTCTTGGCAACAGTATTTGCGTGCTTATCACCCAGCCTTGAGAATCTGACGATCGATAATCCATTTATATTTACCGACATGCCGAAAGTGAGAGCTATTCATCTTAGGAACTTTCGCATGCAAACGTATAGCCTTGAGATGGTCATTCGTCGCCGCGTTAATCGCCTGACTTCTTTCACCTACGAGGCCTCGGGTTTTCGCGATAGTTCAATCGACGCTATGCTCACAATAAGCTCCCACGAGGCTGTCAGAATCCTGGAGACGTACCAACCGAATCTCGAGTCGCTTCACCTCGACCTCCGTGTCCGGCTAAGGTTCAACGAAGAAACAGTCTTGGAGCCAATGCCTAGCCTTGGAAGCTTTACGAAACTGGAAAATCTTTTTCTCGCCAGTAACGCAGTGTACAATACCCAGAGCTTACAGTTGCCCGACGATCAATCTCTCATCAGATTTCTTCCCCCAAGCATCGCATCGCTCACTCTGGTGGAACCCGACTTTCCTCAACCACCTGAACGTCTACAGAAGGGGCTGTCCGGGCTCGCGGATCTCAAAACACGGGAGTCAACTCGATTCCCCAGACTACGACAAGTGATATGCGATGTCAAGGAGATATTTGAAGACGACCATGTCAAAATCATGCTCGCGCAGGTTGGAGTTGATCTCGTATACAGAGAGTTTCCCAGACTAGACTGGAGTTATGACAGGGAACCACTAAGCTCTGTCGACTCTTAACCCATCAGTTCATTGAGTCTGGACGAGCTCCAACCAAATCATGCAGTGCCAATACTGGAGGATTTCCCTGGCGAAAACTTGTAGTGAGGGAGTTGGAAGTTGGAACAAAGCATAGTCCAGGAATCTTGGTTATTTATCTGACGCGACAGATACTCAAAAGTGTTTTTTAATGTTGGCCCTACAGTCCCTACCTCTTAGTTAGTAAAGTATTCAATTTTGTAGTTGTCTGCGTGGCTACGTCTGGATATAACCGCACAATCATCATTTGAGCCAAGACTAACAATTCTAACAAGTGCTGAGGTAAGACCAGCTCAGTCAATTCCCTGCAGCTGCAGTAATCCTTAGCTCCCTACGGAATAATTATAAGCATGTTTTTTTATAAGACTAGAAAATAAGGGGTGAGTGATCTGGGATTAGAGTTTAAGATATATTATGCTCATTTTCTATAAAACTGAAACTTTCAGTAGCTAACTATCCATTTCCACCCAGCGACAACAACACTTGTCAAGCGACAAATTAACCCCTGAACAATCTCAGTGGAAACTCCCTGAAACACGCATCTAAAATTAGGTAGCGTCGTCCCCGCCAGTTACGAGAATAATAAATATCCTCAGGGGTTCGGTTCAGCCCTCGACTTGTCCAGTCGGTTGGAAAGATGGAGAAAGTGGCTGGGGGGCTAAAGCCACTAACAAGTTGCCCAGTGAGAGGCCTCTGAAACGGCCACAAATGCCGATTCCGTCTCGGGCTGTGGCTATCAGGTTCTAGTTGTTCTTTAGCAGCTTTGCTATCTGAGCCAGGGGGGTCTCAGAGCAACGGGCACCAACTCCAGAGATTGGCGATCGACAAGGGGAAAGGGACTTGGTCTGACGGGAAAAAAAAAAAAAAAACGTTGAATTGTTCATATTTACGTAGATGATTTGGTAGATAGAAGCATCTTTATAACCTGGCGTGTCAACGATATATCTTGTAACTAGCTTAACTTGATATTGATTATTCTCGAAAATATTATCGGGTCTGTCCTTGTTCGTCCCTTCCATCCTCCTGGTTCAACAGCGTCCACTGTGGACTCGGCTGTTTGCGAGGGCAGGAAAGAGAGACATGGTCATGGTCCCCCTCCTGCCAATTCAACCAGTTACCCTGTTTGTTCTATGAGCCTGTGACTTAGTATTGGAGCTTTATGTTCCATATATATCTCGTTTCTTCTTCTCCATCTAATCAACTCAACTTTTTTATCTCGCGATCAGAAAACATGAATGCACCACAAAGGAGAGATTTAGCATCAAGATCCCCTGTTACTAATTAGCCCCAAAACATCGACGACGTCGTCGCCTACCCACGCCAGCGGATGCCAACCAAGCGCCAACACCAGCCTCCTTCAAGCTAACAAACCATCATCCCATCCCAATTCACCACACGGACCCCAGTTCACAAGCTTCCGGTCCCAGTCAAGCCAGTCAGGCCAGTCAACGTGCCGCTCTTTTCCCCAATTCAGCCTTGCCCTTCCCCATCCAACCTATTCAGTGTCAGTGTCAGCCCAAGGGGGGCAGAAAGTTCGACGAACCAAGGTACGGGGACGGCGTTATACTGAACAGCTGTACATACATACGGATAATTACTCGTGCTCTCACTCCCATTCTCTACGCACTCCGGACTCCGTAGGTATCAAGCTTATGGTACCCCCGATCCAATCCCTGACACACGCACAACAGTCAATCAAGCGCTCTCGTCTGCTGCCCCTGCATCGGCAGTAGCCGTCTCACAAAACTAGTCCTGCACCAGACAGACACGCAGCCGATACCACGATCAAGAACTTCCTTGCCTTTACAACATCGACAACAGCGACGTCGTTCGGCTTACATCCCCCTTATACCCACGACCTTCGCGACAATAATCCCTTCACGCCCACGCTTACGTCGCTTGCTGCATTGCGAATACCTCGTTTGCCAACCCTCGACCGCCACAGCGAGTTCCCAGCTCCCTTCTCCCACTCTGGCAGCGACAACAACGGGAACAGCATAACCATCACATCTATTCAAGGGGCTGGAAAAGGCAAACCATCATGCCGGGGTTTGCTGATTCCTTCTGGTCGAGCGACTACGCTGCAGGACTTGGCGTCCTGTTCAGCAAGCTCCAGCAAGGTGTCCATGAGAACAGACAAGTCTTAACCATCGCACGCCTACGCGCTGAGGCAGAGGAGACGTACGGTCAACGACTTAGCGATATCGCTCCCTCCGTCGACAAGATTACCGGCGGCTTCACCCGCGACGATGGAGCTACCGTTCGCAAGGTATGCTAACCTGTATTACCCGCCTCTGAAATCGCCTGGCGTATGCGCATGAGCCTGTCATCGCATTTGCCGTGCGATAGCGCCGCCCTAGCTATGATTACCGACTAACCACCTCCCTAGGCCTTTGATGGCATGCGAAATGAGATGGAAGATGCTGCTCGCAACCATCGTCGCATCGCTCAGAGCATTCGCGATCTCGTTGTCAACCCCTTCTCCCGCTGGTGCGACGCCCACGAGGCTCGCATTCAGGACTCTCAAGACGAGCTGCAGGTACGAATCAAGGCCCACGACCGCCAAAATGAAGCAGTCAAGAAGCTGCGATCCGTGTATT
Source organism: Fusarium buharicum (assembly GCA_014822075.1). Classification (NCBI taxonomy): domain Eukaryota; kingdom Fungi; phylum Ascomycota; class Sordariomycetes; order Hypocreales; family Nectriaceae; genus Fusarium; species Fusarium buharicum. Next base: position 40,300 of record JAATHB010000506.1, on the reverse strand, counting down.
TCAACAAGTGTCGGCTGGTGGAGGACCTTGAAGAGGAAAATAAGCTTGCTTTTCAGGACCCTGAAAACAGCCCCAAGAACCCAAATATCCCCGAGATCAAGGTCCAGCCTCACAAGGAGGAAGAGCAGCCCGAAGAGGAAGAGTTATACGAGATAGGCGACGACACATATCAGCCCGAACAGGTCAAGAAGATCCTTTCCCAGATGCTTTCCAGCATCAAGGTAGGCGAGACTAAGGTGCCCATTCTGGGTACCTATCTCAACACTTCGGCCGGTTCCGATATTGTCGAGTATCTGCAGCGCAGCATGGGCAACATCAGCGTTGCTTACGCTGAGCGCATTGGTCAGGATCTGGTCGCCAACGGTTTCCTTCGCCTTATTGGCAATGTAGGCAACACATTCGCCAACAGCTCCAAGATGTTTTATCAGTGGCGACCCAAGGCTTTCACAATGGCCGGTGTTCCTGAGAAGAAGTCAATCAACCGCACGTTCTCACTGGCTTCGACTGGCTCTGAAGGTGCTGAGTCTCCTGTTGGAACTGTGAGCGAGTACCTGTCCAACTGGAACGTTCTCAGCAATGCCCACCCGAACGAAACCCCTCCTCAGCGCATGCAACGAGAGGCTCGCGAAGCCGACGAGAAGTACCGAGAAGGCGTTCGCAAACTTGACGAGCTACGATGCGAGCTTGAAGAAGCTATTCATCTTCATCTCAAGTTCCTTGAGCGTTGCGAGCTTGACCGTCTCAAAGCTGTCAAGACAGTCATCCTCGACTTTTCTGGCACCATTGGAAACGTTATTCCTAGTCTCCAATCTACTGTTGACCAGATGATGCTCTTCCAAGAGACCATTCAGCCGCAGAGTGACCTGCGCTATCTCCTCGAAACGTACCGCACTGGAAGCTTCGTGCCCAAGGTGGTGGTATACGAGAATTATTACAACAAGGTCGATGAGCAGACCTTTGGAATCGATCTCGAGGCACGCGCCAGGGCTGACAAAAAGCGAGTTCCCATGATTGTTACGACTATCTTGACCTACCTGGACCACCATTATCCTGATCTTGAAGGTGACGAGGCTAGGAGAGGTGTGTGGCTGCTGGATATTCCTCTGTCGCAGACACATCGTCTACGTGCCAAGGTCAACGACGGCAAGCCTGTTTCTCCTGATGTCTTTGATGAGTTCGATATCCCTACGGTCGCCAGTCTCCTCAAGGTGTATCTCCTGGAGCTTCCTGGTGAGTATCAAGTGTGATAAAACTATACGAGGCGCCTAACTAATAACGATGTAGATTCACTTGTCTCTTCTCATGTTTACGAGATTATCCGAACTATCTATTCAACTCCTTCTACCGATGCGGATGAGCCATCTCGGATTGCCGCCCTTCAGTCGACTCTATCACAGCTCCGTCTAACCAACATTGCAACACTCGATGCTTGCATGAACCACTTTACCCGTCTTATCGACTTGACCTCTGCCGACGAAACCTACGTTGCATCACTTGCCGCAACCCTAGCACCCTGTATCTTGCGACCACGGACTGAGACTTCTCTTACCATGGAAGAGAAGCATTCGTATCGACTTGTCAGGGATCTGTTCGCCCACAAGGATGCTATCTTTAGTGCCCTGAAGCGCATGTCGATGGTCAGCCACTCCTCTTCTGTTGGCAGCAACAACCGACCTCGAGCCATTAGCACCGACGAGAGCAACCGAAAGGCCCTCATGGAAGAGCGGAATAGAGCCCTGCTCGAAAAGGCCAACGCTAGTCGAGGTCGTGACAAGAGTCCTGCCCCAGGCCCTCGCGGCCACCGACGAGATCGAAGCACTGGCGGACCAGAAACTCGTTTCCCGATAGCGAGCCCGACATCGGCTGCCGACCGACAGCGCAGCAGCCTCGGTGGAGTCATGAAGCGACAGAGTCTCGAGGTTCCTGAACCCGAAGGCGCTGCGCCCGTCAATGGCGACGCGGAGAAGGATAAGACTGACACCGACTCGGAGAAGCGAGACAGCCGTGACAGCACACAAAGCTCAGGACGAACGCCTGTCAAGTTTGTTGGCGGTAAGCGAATCCCTGTTGTGCCGTCCACTCCTCCACAAGAATCAGCGAACCGCGGTGTGCAACTCGAAGACGCTCCGATGGAGGACTAGTTATACAACTCGGAGTCGCGTTATAGTCAGTGGCTGAAGGCAGAGCCTCTAGTCTAATTAGACATACCTCATCTTGCATGGAGTTTGGCTTTGGTTTGCAGCGGGACTAAAGGTATAGAGCGGAGAGGCTCTGGTTATAAAGAAACGACGGAAGACTTGAGTTGGCCACGACCTGACTCGGCCGTAAGATCTACCCTGTCATGTGTATGTGTTAATGGAACATGAGCAAAAAAGAACAACTGGTGTACTTTTCTCTTGTTGTTTTTATTCTGGATCTGGTCTTTTTTCTTTTTTATTTATGCTGTATCATGAGATGGCGGCGATTCCCTATTCGTTAAGAGACTTGCTTTCAAAAACGTCCAATTCTTTGACTTGATATTGCGTGCTTGCGTGTCTACGAGCTGTCTGGCATGATTTATGGACATGAAATGATTTAGGACTTACGAATGAGGAACTTGGGATCAGGCTCTACGACATGACGAATAGACACAGGATGTTTTGATGCTTATTAATATTCAGTTTGATTTCCTTCTCCTTTCGTTAAGCGTCCTTTGTTTTATGCTACGGGATGCTCCCCCTATGATCACTGCTTTGTCACTCTAACCTATTCGCCCATCTACTCGCCTTCCTGAATATCAGCAACCCGCTTCTTCTTCTTTTTCTTCTTGGCGACAGCTACATCGCCCCCAGACGCAGGAGACTCGACGCCACGGGCACTGCTGTCATCACCACCGACAACCTCTTCCTCCAGGGCTGCTGCGCGCGGAGCTTTCTTCTTTTTCTTCTTGGGCTTTACCTCTTCGCCCTCTGCTCCTTCGCCGGCGGCGTCCTTCTTGGGCTTCTTCTTTTTCTTCTTGACCACGGTGCCCTCGACGTCTACGCCCTGCGCAACGTGGATGCGCTCATTTGCGCGCTGCATCTCGAGGCGAAGACGTTCGACTTCCTTCATGGCCTGCTGCATCTCGGCGTCCTCGCGCTGCTGCTGCTCGTAGTCGATGTTTGCCGACGGCTGAGCCTCGAGGCTAAAGGAACCGATACCGCTCGAGTCCACGCCGAGCAGGCCTTGCTTGAGCTTACGTGCCTTGGACTTTGTGCTGTCCGAGTTGTTCTCCGAGTCATATGAGCGAAGTCCTCCGCTGGGGGTGCCTTCGAGAGTCTCGTCTGCGGCGATGATGACTCTTTGTCGCGGCTTGGGCTGAGGACGTGGGGGTTGCGCAGCAGGTGTTCCGGCTCTAGATAGATCTAGTTGCATAATAGGTATAGCGTCGATGTCGAGGTCCGGGCCGTTGCTGCTCTGGAGGATATTGTGGATAGGAGTTGATGTACGGGGCGTGTCGTTGCTGGGGATGTAAAAGGGGTCGTCTTTATTCCGCTCCTGGCGTTCTGCCTTTCTCCGGGCAACGATGTCGGCGTCCAGATACGTATCTTCGTCGGCTTGTTGATAAGAACCCGTGTAGTCCTCCGTGGGTTCGGCTATCCTGCTGATGGCTGGAGCAGACGACTCGATGCTCGTGGGCGGTGGTTTCTGGTGGTAGTATACCTCAAATTCGTCTGACTCGTCCGTCGCTAATGTGACGGAATCGGCTTCTGATAGCAGCTTGGCAAGGTTCGCATGAATGGGTTCGTCCAGGTCAAGACCTGAGGGAACTGGGACGTTTAGCTGAGCACCCTTGGCCACCGAGTTGAGTTCCCAGCCGTTGAAAAGTGAGGGGATTGCCTGTGTGAGAAGTAGTGGAGGGTCTTGTTCGACTTCATCAGTGGAAGCTGGCTGGGATGAAGCCGCCTCAGCGGTTAGCTTCAGCAATTCTGTAAATTCGACAGCTCGCTCCTGAACCTCGAGGCTGGGATGCAGCGCCAGCGGCTCAAAGACATGAATGATGCGTGCCATAAGCAGCGATACTCTCGACTTTCTCTCCGCTGTCCACGGTTCACTCTCGTCTCCTACAATGGTCGCAAAGACTTTGGTGACGGCTTGTAGGGTTGTCGTTAAGACTTCAGGGGTATTTGTCCGAGGAATAAGCTGCAGAAGACCGTTCAGACCTTCGTCCGGAATAGCCAACTGTGATGAGTATTCGCCCATAATCCATGCTACCGATTTTAGTGCACCCGAGGTGATGCTGTATCCTGGCGGTGTATCGCTGTTAAGCTGGCTGAGGATGATTTCCGCCGCTCTCACAGCTGTTGATCGCATCACCCGAACCTTGACAGCAACATTGCGCAGCTCATCGCCAATCTTTTCTGACACGTTGGCTCTCGCCTTTTCCGTTGGACCCAGATCATCGTCGACCTTGCGAGAAGCAGGAGCCATCCGGACCAGTTGTGTGAGAACATCAATGTACCAGTCGAAATCCAATACGCTCGAGTAGTTGTCTTTTGCGCACATGCCTAGAATCCTTCCAATGACATCAATTCGATAGTCGTCGGGTAGAGGAGCTGATTCGGCCTTGGGCTTGGGGGCAGGCTCTGCGTATTCATCATCCGACTCATTAGGGTCGTTTGGAGGGGTTCCAGGTTGAGACTTGTCCCTGTTGGGCATGGATGACTTGAGCTGCTTCATGAGGCGGCTCACGATAGACACTAGGTTATCGCCAGTTACCATGCCTTGTACCAGGTCTAGCGCTTGTATTCGGATAGTGATGTCGGGACTGTCGATACACTCCAGAATCACATCCTCCTGCTGGGATACCAAGTAAGGATGCGTGGTAACGATCTTGTTGAACGCTAGTAAAGCAACATATTTGACTAAAAACGGTCAGCGACACCTCGGATCACGAATGAGAATACGTAAACTCACGGTTAGGATCGCCATCTATCATAACCATGCCTCGCAGCTTGTTGACACATAGCGTTGCGATCTCGTCAGTGCCAGAATCATCGGCGTTCCCTAGAATACCTCCTTGAATGATACCGTTGATGCACTCATAAAGTAACGACATGGCGGGGGTAGTCCTAATGATATTGGTTAGAGGAGGCAACAACTTCCTCACGAGTCGAGGTTCCAGAGGTGTTAATGTTGCAAACTACAAATAAGTCAGTTTAAAACAGCATAGCAACTGCGCAGAACAGCCTACAAGTTTAATGAGTTTGATGGCCATCCAGTTATTACCACCATCAACCAACAGCTCAAACAGTCGAGGAGCCAAGGGAAGAAAGTCGTTTGGTCGTCGCCATCCAAGTTCGCATACCACATTGACAATAGCCGCCGTAACACTTGGGTCCTCGTCGGGGTCCATAAGCCGCTCCTTGATCTTGGGCCATGCTGCGCGTAGAGCTTCGGGGTAAACTAGGGCAAGTCGATACAGCGTAACGAGCGTCTTCTTGCGAATATTCGAATGACTATGGCTTAATCGTGGTAGTAGATCTTGCAATGTCGAGAGCGCTAAAGAGGGCGTGATGACGTGGGGGAGAGTCGCAATAGGGAGAGATATAACCGTCGGTGTCGTCGACCCAAGATCCTGAATACGCGCAAAGAGCCACGGTTAGCTAAACAGATAACATGAAGCGCCAGATATCATCTACAAACCTTCTTCAGCAGATTAGTAGCCAGCATCAGAACCTCAGTGTCGGGCCGAAAGCTCTGGACAGCTCCCAGATATCCCACTCGCTTCTGGTGGTACTTGGGCGACGACATGACCTCGAGCACATGAAACGACGCCCATGACATGTCATGGCCGACCATTTCCAGGTATATGAGCTTCAACAGCGCCGTAGCCTTGAGATCTAATCACCCCGCGTCAGCGATCGATCGTCTCCCGTAGCTTCTACCAGGTGTCAAATAACGAACCCATATCCTGGCTGCGAACTTCGGCGCGGCACTCCTTGAGGCTCTTCTGGATATACTCCTTCTCATTGCCCTTGTGGTTCCGGAGCCCCCGAATAAGGTCGTAAAGTGACTTTTCAAACCTGCGCGGCATGGTCAGCGCCGAGCCTAGACGTCAATATCTAGAGCTTCAGTTGGCCTACATGTTGAGAAGCTGCCCCGCGGGCGTGGGGCCGACCGTGAGAGGAGTTGCTCGTTTAGGGGATCGGTCAGGTCAGGTTAAAGTTGTCTCAGGGGCTTCGTAAGGGATGCTTCGAGCGGCGCATCTCGTATGGTATGGATCGGTAGGAGGAGGGTTGTTTAGCAGCGGACGTGGATATCGCGTGCTGGTGAGAGTCGGTGGTTTGGTACAGATACAGCTTGTGCGCCTGAGCATGACGGAATTCAATCACCCACCGCCCTTGACTCGGCGACCAGGACGGCCCGAGCTCATGTTTCGGGCAGCGCTGGGGACGTATCTACAGGGGCATGATCCCCTATAAGCTTAGTCGCTGACCAGCTAACTATACTGGCTAGACGCCCATGAGGTGGGGCACGATAGATCGTCAACTTAGTTGAGCAGAGCCTCAACACCATCATCGATTTTCTCTCACGCTCACATCTTCCCCCGTCTTGAAGATCAGCTCTTCTCTCAAATACCATGCACTCCTTACAACGGTGACAATTCGAAAAATAAGACCCTGTTTAATCATCAAATATCCTCAAATGGCCCTTCGTCTTCTTCCCTCGCGAGCGATCGTCCCGCGCTCAGCGGCCACCACCTCCAACATCACCAACCTCACTTGCGCCTCAACACCACTACGCCGCTCCTTTATCTCCCTCCCCTCCTCCGAACCCCAACGCCTGACCGCCACTCGCACTCTGCCATATCCCTCTGAACCACTCTACGATCTCATCGCCGACGTCGATTCTTATTCCTCCTTCGTCCCCTACTGCTCCCGCTCCCGCGTCACTCGGTGGTCCGATCCTGACTCCGCTACCGGCCGGTGCTACCCCACACTCGCCGATCTGAATGTCGGATGGGGAGGGTTTGACGAGATCTTTACAAGTCGGTTGCGTTGTGTCCCTGGCCAGTCTGTCGAGGCCGTGAGTGGGGAGGCCGTTCCGGGAGGTACGGGGCCCGATGCCTCGGCCGTTTTCCGGAGCCTCGTAACGCGCTGGTCCGTGAGATCGATTGCCGGACCACCGACGCCACGAACCGAAGTCCATCTTGCTATCGATTTCCAGTTCACAAATCCGCTCTACGGCGCCGTGAGCGCAGCCGTGTCTGATAAAATAGCAGGCATGATGATAGAAGCCTTCGAGAAGCGGGCTCTTGAGAAACTGGGTACGCAACGGAAGCTCTAGGATGGCGTAGACACACCACCACTCGGATAGAAACTCTTCCCTCTTTTTCCATTTAGTTATAGAGTCTTAAACCATGATAGACGCTACTCCCTTCCAATCGAGTGTAGATCACACCTCACCAGGCACAAGAAGCATAGAGAGATGGAGTAAAAAAACTCGAGTAAATTTTAAATAAATAATTCTGCATACTCCGTTCATTCTACCTGACGCGTGTCTAGGACGGCCGTGTCTATCAAACATGATCGTCCACCAAATCCAAACCAGAAGAAGAAGAAAAGCGTCGTCTTTGCGCCAATACCCGGACATGGACCATCTCTGGCGCTCTCTCTGCCAGTGGGAACCCATGTCGCCAACATTGGATCGTGTTCCGTTTCCCCCAGTATCATCGTTTGAACCGTATCATCATACTCCGATCCACATGCATATAGGACAATTCGTGACGCCTGTGAGATATGAATGACGCTAACCATGAGTTGGGAAAGGACCAAAGATTCGCTGCTTTGTTTTTCCATCCAAATCAAACAACAAACCCAGAATAAAAAGTCGTAAACATGGTTCCAAAATCAAGCCGGCAAAGCAATGCCGATGAGGTATCTGCTAACAAGAAAAGATGTAGTAAATAAATCAAACTTCGCACATTCATCGTCTCATGCCGCATGTAGAGCGCCTCATTTCTTGCTAGACCTGCACAACCGTTAGCTCTTTGACTGTCTGGCCCAAAGAAAATCAGAGACTCACTTCTTCTTTGGAGGCTTTCCAAACAAAAAGCCAGCCACAACCGAGTGGTCCTTGACAGGCTTCTTGTGCTTGCTGGACTTGCCAGTCGGAGGCTCAACGCTAACGATATTAGGCCCTGGGCCCCCCCGACCTCCTCCATGCATCCATCCTGGAGCGGGAGGGACTCCTCCTGCCATAGCGGGAATGCTATGGCCAGGCGGCCTGATACCAGGTCCCATGTGGGCAGGGCGTACCCCGTGTGCCCCAAGAGGAGGGATTGGGATACCACCACCCTGCCTATTATGTCCGTTGGGGCCAGGTACCCTGCCTCCTGCCAGTGGAGGCATTTTATCCATTGGCCACATTGTCATGGTGATAGACCAGTCAGGCTGAACCACCTTTTCCCACACAGAGGGCAAGATGATCTCGCCGTCAGGGGCAATAAGGTCGTAGTGGCCTTCCATAACATGAGGGCCAAGTACGTCCACTTGCATGAAAGCTTGCTTGATGAGGTCCTCCATACCCTGTAGAATTGTTAGCAACTCAAGGTTATATCGTTGTGGTACTTGGAACACGTACCTGCCATGTGGCACAAAGGTGGAATGGAAAGCTGAACTTGCGGCCAACAGCATCCTTAAATTTAATCGGGGCCTTTTCGGCCTTCTTTGTGGACTCTTCGAGCTTTGCCTTTGTCTCCTCTTCGATCTTCGCTTTGAGCTCTTCAGCAGCCTTCTTCGCAGCCTCCTCAGCCGCGGCAGCTTCTGCGGCCTTCTTCTTCTCCTCTTCGATCTTGGCGAGTGTCTCAGCTTCAGCCTTTGCGCGGGCTTCCTCCTCGAGCTTCTTGAGCTTCTCAGCCTCTTCAGCAGCCTTCTTCGCGGCAGCTTCCTTTGCCTCTTGCTCAGCTCTCATAAGACGCTCAGCTTCTTCCTGGGCCTTCTTTGCGGCAGCGGCCTTTGCCTCGGCTTCCTCTTGCAGTGCCTTCTCAAAACGCACTCGAGCAAGCTCTTCAGCACGCTTTCGCTCTTCCTCTTCCTGCTTCCTCTTCTCCTCAGCAGCTCTCAACTCAGCCTCGAACTTCAGACGAGCTTCCCTTTCGGATCTGGCGCGCTCTTCGGCTTCCTTCTTACCTCGCTCCTCGGCCGCCCTCAGTTCAGCCTCGTACTTCTTTCGAGCATCTTCTTCGGCCTTAGCCTTAGCCTCTGCTTCAGCCTTGCGCTGCTCGGCAGCCGCCTTCATCTCTGCCTCGTACTTTTCTCGGGCCTCTTTCTCAGCTTGTTTGCGTGCTTCAGCCTCGGCTTTTCGCTGTTCTTCAGCAGCCTTCGCGGCAGCTTCAAATTTCAGCCTGGCATCTTCTTCGGCCTTTGCACGAGCCTCGGCTTCTGCCTTTCTTCGGTCATCAGCAGCCTTCATCTCAGCTTCAAACTTGAGTCGTGCTTTCTCTTCAGCTTCAGCCATAGCTTGCGCATGTTTTCGTGCTCGTTCGTCCTCGGCCTTTCGTTCGGCCTCCATTCTTTCCCGAGCGGCCCTTTCTGCCTCAAGCCTGGCCTTCTCAATTTCCTTCTTGGCCTCTTCTTGAGCTAATCGCATGTCCTCCATCCGTCGCTGGAAAGCCTCCTCAGCTTCTTTGCGGATGAGCGCTTCAGCTTCCTTTTGTTTTTCGGCGGCCTTCACCTTCTCCTCCATAGCCTTGAAAGCGGCAATTTCGGCTTCCAGTCGAATCTTCTCCGGGTCCTCTTTAGGAGGAGCTGGTGTAGCTGGCTTAGCCGGAGCCTCAGTTGCAGGGGGGGGAGGTGGTGTCAAGTGCATAGACTGCATATGGCCCGGCATGTTATAAGATGGGTGAGGCTGCATAGCACCATAATATCCGCCTTGCTGCTGCTGCTGTTGGTGTTGGTAAGGCATCATATCGTACATGCCTCTTCCTTCACCACCATAGCCACCAGGACCATAGGGGCTGGCTGGGTCGCCATAGCCAAAGGGTACCATTTGGTTGTTTCCCGGGTAGCCCATGTAAGGTCCCATTTGGTTCTGAAACCCGGGTGCCTGTCCTCTGCCCATGTAATTCGGGCCAGGGCGCGCCGGGGCGTGTGGGTGTCCATACCCACGGCCATAAGGCGCGCCATAACCGCGAGGGTCTTCCAGATTGGCGGTGGTGGGCGCTGCACGCTCGCGCCGCGGTCGACGGTAAGATTGTCGGGGTTCCTCTTCCGGCTGGTAGAGATCCTGGGGAGGACCTGGTTGGTGATGCTGCAATTGATGAGCCTGATGAGGAGGCAGTTGACGAGGGGGTAATTGATGAGGTGCTAGTTGGTGTTGTGGAGGATATTGATGTTGGGGCGGAAGCTGGTGAGGGGGAAGCTGATGATGGCGCTGCGACAAATGATGACTGTGACTGCGATAGTGCTGATCGTGGTCGCTAGTTGAGGCAGAGTCAGACGGACCAAGGTCGTCGTCGTAGTCGTCTTCGTCGTCGTATATATCCTCTTCAGAAGTGTAGTCTTGGCTGGTCTCCCGAGAAGAATCCTCCTCACTGTCGTAAGACGTTGTCCCCGAAGCAGACGTCTGATGAGGGCCAGAAGTTGGGGCTCTGGACGAAGGGCGTTGTTTAAGCCTAATCAAAGCTTGAGGTGAGTCTTGTGGTTGAGATATGTGCGTGGGAGATGAAGCATAAGTGTAAAAGAGACAAGTAAACAAAGCTAGACGGGGCGCAGTTGAGACAACCAGAAAGGTGGATATGTGAGAGAGACAAGAGGGGAGGGAGGGGAGGCACACAGGCGGAGGAAGATATGGGAAAGGATGCTAAGGGAGGGAGGGGACTCACATAGCAACTACTTGGTGGGATGCCCTCTACCCACGACAATCCACGAGAGAAAGCCGGAGCAAAGGCGCTGAAAGTAGGTATGAAGAGAAAAGGGCAACAAGCACAAGTAAGTGCTCAGCTGACAGGGTAGAGACAATGCCTACAGCCCCCAAAGTAACAGAGCGAGCGCTGGGGGAAACGGAGGACGAGGTCGGATACCGTAGTAGAAAAAAAAACACAACGGGGAACCGCTGGTACGAGGGTCGTGGCGAGGAGGAATTGGATTTGCGCGACAGACTTGAGTGAGGGGTTGTCGACTGGGTGAGTACGCCACTAAAGATGACGAGGGCGTGACAGGCGGAAGGTCGGCTGGTCACGAAAGCAGTGAGACGGGGAAAATGCCTGCTTGTGAAGCTGGTGCGGAGTCGCAGAACAAGAAATGGGCGATGTTGCCTTGTGGTTGCTGACGGAGGAGGGTACCAAAGTTGTAGCAAAGTGCTGAAAGCGTCCGTTAAGATCAGGCGCAAAGAGTGTGGGCGGGTGGATTCAGGCGGCGGTTGCAAAGATGGAAAAGCGGCAGAAATCGATCGGCGGTGAGGGGTTCCAGATCGTTTTCCTGGGTCACTGGATGCACCTGGCAACGACGCAGATGATGGATGAGGACGTCGAATCGAATCGATAAGCCCAAGTTGGTAGTTTTGGTAACAGTAGAGCGAATAACGGGGAGCCACTCCAGTATCCAAATATCTGCAATAATGGAAGAGACGATTTGAGAGAACCGACGAACGACCGTTGTATCGCAACGGTGAAGGCCTGTCGAACGGGAGCGGTGGGCGTGTGTGTATGTGCACACCTAATTTCGGGTGTGTCCGTACGGAAGTAGGTATTTGCTTTCGAAAGAACCAAGTTCGTGTTGTGGTCACAGGATGCTAACCTGAGTTTCGCAAGCTGAAAGGAAAGAAGATTTTCGACTAGGGACACAGCAATTAAGTTAGTAAAGTTGGGCACAAGATGGAAAAAGTGTTTCAACAAAAAATCGAAAACAGTCAATATCCCGGTAGGCTAGGATCTCTCCCTTGCATAAGTCCCGTCCCGAGCAACCTGGCGGCGTGGAAATCTTTTCTGCGAACCCAATCACAAAAGGCTGATGCAACAGTCTGAGCAGGGTTTTTGGTGTGGTGTTTGGGCCATTCTGATAGGAATAGCGTTGGTCGACTACCAACACAGCATTCTGTTGTCGACATTGTCTGTATTGTACTGGCCGTGTGCTTCCTGGCTGGGCTTGCTGGGGCACCGAAACATGGTTCTTGTCAGCCGCCCGGGACTGATATGAGGCACCCTGGTTCGCCGCCTTGTCGATGGAGTTAATGGAGACCCTGTTTAAGCGTGTTCGCTAGCGCTGGTTGGGCTGGAGTTGGCGGGATGCTTGGCTAGAGCTGGCCGGTGACTGGTCCAGCAATGCTTGAATGGCCGCGTTTAGAGCCGTTGGAATCCTTGGCTCTCCAGACTCCCGGTTTATCCCAGACTTCCGCTATCCATTTGTGCCTGTCGAGTACCTCTCCCCTGTGTGCGCTTGCGTTTTGCATTGCTGTAGGTTGGTGGTAGGGCGTCAAGATTCTTGAATGCAAATGCCCAACTCTGGGTGGGGGCCAAAACGAGTGAGCCTTGGTTAGAGCCCAATGGGTCTCGTTGTCCATGGAGTACGGTAGAGTAGCATCAAACGTGGGAGACTATGTGCGGCTGCGTAGCGGGCATCGCATAGCATAGCATGGCATCGCCAGCAATGTCATGCAGTCATTGACTTGCTTTCGCGGCTGCTAAGCTAAGCTACTGCCGGAGCATGTTTGCTTGCTGCTTTGACACGGCCATTCGTGATCACATGGGCCATCTTTTGGAGTTGAGCCCACCCCCAGAGATGCACCCGAGACACGAGATTCATGCGGGGGGAACAAACAGGTCGTTGCAAGAGGGAGGACAGCGGACTCTGGTGAATTAACTATAGTGGAAGTCGTAACATACCGTATAGTACAAGTCGGAGGTTGTATTAACAATGAAGGACACCGTGGTATTGGATGAGCCTTGTCCAAAAATTATCAGTGTAAGTTGTTGATTGTTTTTGTGTGAATCGGTAGTGGACGGTAACCAGCTTGTTTAGCGGGGTTTGGGGGGGAAGGTCAAGAAGAAGGTGTGGTGGGGTGGAGTAGGTTGCAGTTGCCCAAGTGCAAAGCCAAGCCAAGGATGGAATAAGAGATACAACACAAATTGTTAGCAGAAGAAGCCAAGAAATCAAGGTCAGTTGTTCAGTTAGGGCACAAGATGAAATAGAGATTTTGTTGTGAGAGGAGGAATATCTAGTTGCACGCACAAAAAAAGGAGGAAGCAGCAAAAAGAGAAGAAAGAAAAATGGTGAAAAAGAAGAAAAGCAAAGAGGCGACCTAGCCTAGACTTGACTGGGCTGAAAGGATGGATGGCGGTGCTGCAGCCCAACGTTACGCCGCCTTCAGTAAGATGCACAAATTAACGGATGTAGGTATGTACAGGCGTTGCTGGGGAGCTGGAAGCAGAATTCTAGTGCAGAGTTTGCTGCTTCATTGTAACTGTACCGATACACTTGTTGGTCTGACCGCTAGAATGACAAAGTTGTTGGCAGTCGTCCGCGTAAGGTAGCGCCACGATAGGCCTTGCAACGCTAGTATTCGCCGAGGTATACGGATAGTATCCTGTGACATATTGAGACTTTGATATTGACATAGCAGTTGATAGTTACTCAGCAATAGGCAACAACTTCATCATCTCAATGGCATGTCTCTCATACCATGTCGCTCTGTCCGACAAAAAGGCTGTGCCACGCCATCGTCCAACTAACGTAGATCTCAATCGAGACCGTTTGTGAAACGTAAAATCGGAGCGGACCGAGGCGCAAGTGTCGCTACCCGTAAGTTACAATAAAGTTTCAAACTCGTGATAATCCTAGGCGGGACCGTTTTCCATCATACTTGGGTTGTTCGTATCAATGGAATTGATGAATAAAGATAAGAAATGAGACCTGAGGCATTGGCAACCCGCGGCCTCCTTATATCACCTCCACTATCATTTTTGACTTCAATCAAAGAGGTCCAAAAACCTATCGCCTTGCAACAACAATCCTCTGTAACCCGCCGCCCTCCATTCAGTGACTGGCTGAAAAGAACGATATGCGCCCCATCTTCAGCGTTGAGGCCCGATAGTAGAAACCTAAGGCCAACTCATCGCGAGACACCCACAACATGGTCTTTGGATCGCTACAGTAATGGGTAGGATTTGGGCCGCAGATAGTAGGAGTTATCATCGCAAACCTCGAGGTTCTTATCGGGCTATGTCGCAAGATAGTTGGATGCATGACAGTACCTAGGTAGTTATAATGACTTTTCACAACTCATTCTCATATTCGCACATACTCATCTCAACTTGGAACCACCCAGCTAGGAACAGCAAATGTCAGATGCCAGCATCTAAGCCTTCCCGCAGAGCCTCAGCCATTTAGAGATGGCCAGGTGGACAGTGGCGAAGAAGCTGGAAAGACCTTTTCTACATACATACAGTAAGCCAGCTTCTTACAGTTTCTCAGTAGTGTGTCATTCGTTACACAATCTCACGATCAACAACTTGACGTGTGGTCAAAATGACTATCGTCATTCAGAAAAATTTCCAATGGCCTTCTCATGAGCTCTAAACTTTGAAGGAGCAAAAGCATATCGGATCCCTGGGCTAGTTTTCAACGTCCGTAATATCATCACGTTTGCCTTATGGCGGCCCTTCCGAGAAATTCCGCTATTCAAACCCCAATTAACAGGGTCATCGCGGGCCACCACGGGGGATAAACATGATGTTCCACATCCAACGTGGAGGAAATCCACTTGTAAGTCGAGTCTCGATGCCGATTCTACCCTGATCGTCGTGAAACCAGATCATAGCCTACAAGATTAGTCGCACAAGATGCCGCTCCAGCTTGTCCAGCTAGTGCCCAGAAAGAGGGAAAGACATCTTTTTTGTCAAATGTGGTAGATTTCTGCCTAAGCATCTTAACATAGGCGTCAGCAAAATGCTTTGAGTCGCCCTAGCTTCGTAAACTTGACCCGTCTTCCCTGTCAAACTCGATCGCCGCCCACCTTAAGCCCGGTATTCCCCACCGACCCGTCCTTCTATGGCGCCACGTGCTGGATGCCCAGCAATGCCCAACTCGGCACTGCTGCCTCCACTTGTAAGATATCTGCCAGAGCCTCAGAAGGTCGCCTGAGCCCATGTTATGCATGTTCTGCCACTCCATCTTTTCAAGCCCAAGACCCATCCAATGTCGCAAGTGAACTAGTCAGGAACCTTCGCGCGTCTCCTTTCTCGGGGGATACCCTCTTGCAGACTTGCGGTGCTTATTCTTCACCTTGTACTCATTAATGTGAGTCACAGCAGGCGCAATACAGTCTGCCAGCCGTGCCATTGGGCTTGAGCCCTTGTGTATTTTGCTGCTCATCGAACCACCTCTGACGACGACTTACCAAGCAGCTCACGAGCTGCAACAATCTCGTCTGCATTGTACCCCTGCCACAGGGGTTCCTGAGCTCCGTATCGACGAACGATCTCGGCAAGCTTCTCAGTAGCCATCTGGTTCAGTTTCTGTATAGTGTCTTGAACAGGCAACGAGAATTCGTCGTCCTCCGATTGCTTCTTAAACTTGGTAGGTTCAGCCAAGAGCTTGTCGGTAGTCTTCTTCAGACCATAGTAGCCACGTAGATAGTCCTCGCAGAGCTCAATGCTTCGGCAAAATCGCTTAACCGAGTTTGCCAAATACTTCTGAGGGGATCCATCGCTTGCCTCATTGGCCGCCATCAACGTCACCTCCCCAAGCTTTGCGTGCAACTATTGAGTAGTGTCAGATGAGGTTGTCCTGAGGGACAAGAGTAAGGTAACATACGTTCCACGCATTTGGTGCTAGCACAAGAACTTCTTCCAGGGCATATATGGCTTGGGAGTACAGGCCTTGAGATAGGTAGAGGTCTGAAAGCTCTGACCAGGCCTCGGCATCTGTAGGGTTGAACTCGAGCAACCATACTAATGATGAGATCGCTTCAGGTGTCTTTCCCATAGATCGCAGAAGCGCTACTCGTCGTTTTGCAATGTGCTAATCTTCGTCAGTCCAACCCTTTGATGACCACAAGCAGTCATGCTTACAATGTTTGTTCCATCCTCCTCAAGAATGTCTTCGTATTCCTTCAATACCTCCAGGAGTTCATTGTTATTTGTCGCCTCCGCTTCCTTTATTAAGCCCTTGAATGCCATGACGCGTTCGTTCTTATCGCCAAATCGCAACACGAGCCTTTCCAGGCATTGATGTGCTGATTCGTCGTCACCCGTTCGTAGACATGTGATGATGAGGTTCTCGTAAATGGTCCATAGCTCAGCAGTCTCTGTTGAGGAGAACAAGGATACCAGAGGCGAAGCTGAGAAGGCCTTGGGGTTGCGTTTCAAGATGCTAGGAGCTTGTTGCGCAAGCTGCAGAGCTTCAGCTGGTGATAGCTGGCCTTGCGGCCGGGCGAGTGAGGGGGCCATGGTGATGAAGTTGGGTTTACTGGAATCGCGTTGATATAGAGAATGTGAATTGAACGTAGATGAGGCCGTGTCGGGATAAACTCGTCGTCAAGGGAATGATCTGGATTGTCTACCTTTGCGATGGTACAGCTCAATGGACACAGGACGGGAGACTTGATGCTACGTGCATCTAGCTTGACTAGGCGGTATGATTGGCTGGGTTGTTCGAAGCTTCGGATCTCGGTCTTTTAGAAACTCCGGCGACTAGATAGACATCATTTCATTGGCTAGAAGACAGTCCCACCCAAAAACATTTGAAGACAAAATGCTCCTCTCCACAGAAATTTTCTTTACCTTTGAGCATCCTCCATCCTCACTTCTGCAGCGCCAAATACTTGTGCTGTGAGAAGCACATTACTTGCGCCTGCGAGTGCATGCTTCAAGGACATCACAAGTCCAAGATGGCGTCTTCAGCGCCAAGTGGCGAGGCCGTTGCGAGCCCGACACTCGAATCTGTCCCCGTCAAGGGCATGGCCGCATTGGACGTCAAGGATCCGGTCACTGAGGCCGTCACCACAGCTATCGTGCCCGAGACCGAGGCTGCTGAGGTGCCGCCTCATCGATCGCATGATCCCACCAACAACCTGAAGAGGAGCGATCCTTTCCAGTTTGGCAGCCGGTATCTGAGCGAAGGAGACGATGTCTTTGAGTTCAATGCCTGGGATCACGTTGAGACTGACGACGCGTACAAGGAGTATGCAGAACAGCAGTACGCGAAACAGCGACAACACCCTGTCTCGGATTTTGAAAAGAGTAAGTCACCCTTCCAAGCTTTTACTTTGCACCTTGCCTCCCCCTGGTGTTATGATGATACAACAACCAATGCATAGTTCATCTGAATCTACTGAAGACAAACTATACCTTCTTATTCTTTCGCTCCCATCTGATCTACACCATCTTTATACACTTTCTTTCTCAATTTTAAGTCATTGAAGAGTTGCTAACATGACAACTCAGGAAAGTTCAGTCAGGATCCCGCTAGATGGTGGAATTTGTTCTATAAGAACAATGCCGCCAACTTTTTCAAGAATCGCAAGTGGCTTCAGCAAGAATTCCCTGTTTTGGCCGAGGTAACCAAGGAAGATGCTGGTCCCAAGACTGTCTTGGAGATTGGCGCAGGGGCCGGTAACACGGCTTTCCCCGTTCTGGCCGAGAATAAGAACCCGCAACTGAAGATCCATGCCTGCGACTACTCCAAGACTGCTGTAGAGGTCATTCACCAGAATGAAGCGTACAATCCTGAGTTTATCCAGGCTGACGTATGGGACGTCACCAGTGATGACTTGCCGCCTGGTCTCGAGGAAGGCTCCGTAGATGTCGCCGTGCTGATTTTCATCTTCTCTGCTTTGTCGCCCGATCAATGGGCCAAGGCTGTACACAACGTCCACCGAGTGCTCAAGCCGGGTGGCCTGGTCTGCTTCCGAGACTATGGAAGAGGAGATCTGGCCCAAGTCCGGTTCCGCAAAGGTCGATACCTGGACGAAAACTTTTACATCCGAGGCGATGGGACTCGCGTCTATTTCTTTGATAAGGACCAACTATCCGATATCTGGACAGGGAAGAAGGCCGACAGGGATGCAGAAGAAGCCCTCGCTTCTGCGGCCCCAGCTGCCGAGAGCACTGATGGTGCCGAGAACACAGACACAGAAGAAGCCAAGACTGAAATACCCCGGTTCGAGGTGGAGAATCTAGGTGTTGATCGACGATTGCTCGTCAACAGAGCCTCAAAGCTCAAGATGTATAGATGTTGGCTACAGGGCCGGTTTAGAAAGAAATAGACTATACCACTTCAAGATGAACACTTGTTTCTCCCGTGTGACGCCAGTCCTTGTATTAAACATTCCTCCTAGTAGAGCAAACTGTCGCGTAGCTTGGCTCTATTGTCGGCACCAAACCCTATGCCGTCCAAGTAGGCGTCGAGTCCGCCGTATCTACCATTGAGGTGTTGCTTAATGCCCACGATCATGTCGTCGGCCGTGTTAAGCCATTCATCTGTCAGTCCGAGTTCGCGAATCTCGACAAGACGCTGTTCTCGTTCTGGGATAAGTGCATCGTTGCTGAGGGCATAGTCATATTCGATAGCGGGGATAGGCACATCCAGAATCATGAGCACCAGCGCACAGACAAGGCCTATATGTTCAATCAACTTCCGCTTTATATGTTGGTGTTGTTATAACCTCTCACCTGTGCGGTCTTTGCCTTGGGTGCAGTGGACAACGGAGGGGAGAGCTGATGAGTTGGCGTAAAGAGACAAGGCCTCGTGAATCTCTTTTGTGGATTGATCAAGCGTATCGAGACCTAGTCCTACAAGACCACGGGGGATCATGACTTGCTCTCCAATTATGTTGATGGCTTCTGTACGATATCCGCAGACAAACAGGAATACAACACGGCTAGAGAATATGGTCAGTAATTTCCAGAAGCGTACATGTGCCTGTTTGTTTCTTACAAAAAGTCCCACCATGAGAGTTGGCTTAGAAGAAACAACTCGAATGGACGACCCGTAATCTTGACTTCTCGATAGTCTAGACCGGAAATCTGAAGTGGTTCAGCGAGAGCTTCATTAGACTGGACAAGAGCAGGAACACTGGACTGTTCCTTTCGCCTCTTTGCCTGGTTGAGGTGCTCAGTTCTATGTGGGCGTCAGTATGCCTTCATAAGCACAGTGCTTTCCAATGGGGATCTCACTTGGTCCGTAGATCTATGACAGTTCTAATGCCCAGGCCATCCCTGATAAGTTTTCTATCCGAAAGGGTGGCATCGTCTAATGGGTGCTTAGCAATGCAGATGTGAATGTTCGGTGGTGATCCATACCTGGTCTTGCAGAGCGGTAGAACAAACCCTCACGAATTCGTCTGCGGAAAGTTAGTTATCATGGCTATGACAAAATTTCAGAAGGAAAAATAACAATTACCTTGTACCCAAGAAGTCATTGACCGTTTTACCAACATCGCGAAAGTTGAGAATGTTCTCAAGATCAACTGAGGAACTCATGATGTGATGTTGGTAGGGGTGCCAAGAAACGTTCCTTTCGAAACTCCGTTAGTACGTAATCCCAGTTCTAAGGGTCCTGCAAGCCACCAAAAATATTGCAGCTGAAGTTGCATGTGCTGAACCAAGAAACGGACAAGAAGCAGCCCGGGACAATAGTTCGTGTGCAACACAGACGTTGGACCAGGGTTTTACAGAGGTCGATCAACCAACTCAAATGCGCCGCAGCGATCGGAGGGTTCAAAGCGCTAGTAAAAGAGCTAAAAACATACCAAAAAGAGCGACAGGCAGCGTCGATCAAAATACCGAAAGGGCCGAGGGGTCATTCCAAAGCTAATAACGCGCCGTTGGTTCCCAGGTGAGCCGAACGAAGACGGCGACCAAGGTTTCAGGCACAAGATTTTTGTTCTTGTGGCTTGGGGAAGAAGCCGTGTGTCAGGCTTAGATTTGTCTAGTCTTGAAGCCTTTCGTATTCAGGCGTCTGTAGCTCGATAGTCTGCTGGGCTTACGAAGCTTGCTGCCAGTGGGATGGAATCTTCAGCTGAAGGAGCTAAGATGAAAAATTGCTAGACTGCTAGAGTACAGTGCGGATTGATAGAGGTGGGTGTGATGTAGTTGCCCTCACTACGTAGTATCTGAAACAAGAGAATGATGAGCTGGGCTGAAGATCAGTCAGTTTCATTTGGCGAAGATCGTGTTGGAAAACATCCACTCAGCCCTAGTCCTCAGTATGACCGGGACTTGAGCCAAGAACCCCATTAGAGCTAAATTCAAGCAGTGTGTGTAAGACACTGTGCTCATCTAGCGTCTACGCCTGAGATCATCGCCAAGGATTCTGTGACGTCACGGCTAGCACTATCTGGGGTAGCGCATCGCAGGCTGCGAAGGGAAAGAGCTACCCTGACGTATGCCAGAGACGGAAGGAAAGCACCGTCTCGGGGCCAACAACGCCATTCACTTACTTGAGCGAACGCCACGAGGGTCTTGTCTCCCTCACAGCATCATCATCGTCGTCGGCGTTGTCGTCTTGTTGAATAAATCCTGCTTATGCCCATATTCTTTCTTTGCTTTGCCTTGCCATTTGCATTACTTACCATTATACTCCGTATCAACGCTTACATCCTCACTTATCCCTACATGCCACCTACCTAGACAACATCACCTCTCTTACAGCAGCATACAGTGAGCTGTCGCATTCTATTCCGATACTTACTACTCCCTGGAACAAGACAACTCATTCGGGCCCACCGATCAAGCAGAATTCCACCTCCAAACGAGAACCCGGCATACCCATGTTCAGGACGAATACGGTCAACTAACAACACTTCACACGACATCACCTCCTCCACTAAATAAACTTGAAACCTCCCGTTCAAAGATATCGTAACAAGGCCTTGAGCCCTGTAACAACGTCCTACTGCCACGCTCTCGGCGCATCACGACCGCATATTGATCGTATTCTGCCGAAAGCTCGCCCACTCCAAGCTCTAATACGAAGAGCTGAGCTCTCTCGTGACGTGCATTTATTATGCCCCCCAGCACATCCCGGCAGCCAACCATGATCCAGTCACAGTCGGCGACGGCTCCAGGTACGTACCAGCATTTTCATGGCTGACGCCTGTCATCCCACCTGCGGCGTGGCCCAGCTCGTTCTGACACTTACATATATGGTAACAGCCAACAACTCGGGTCGTCTCAAATACGCAGATCCCCGCGACCTTCCCAGTTATCCATCCTCCGGTCTTCGCCCTGATGGTGCTGCTGCAAGTGCTGCTGCTTCTCTAGGGTGGTCTAATCAAAAACCGATTGAGCTTTGGAAACCCGACAAAACCTCATCAGCATCCGCCACTGCCGCTTTAGCAAAGAACTATAAAATGGCTCCATCATGGGAGCCCACGTCCAACTCGGCTGGCCACAAGGCCGCTCTTTTGGCTGTTGGGTCCGCTAATGCTGCCTTGAGCCAAACACCGAGCCAGCGGAAGTCGCACGAAGGATGGGGAAATTCTGCTGCTACACAAGCATTCAACACAAACCGTACTAACTCTATGAGACAAGTCGAGCCATCAACCTCCGACACTACATTGCAAGGTCAAAAGTCTCTGGCAGCAGCTAAAGGAGCCATGTCAACTACTAGACGCCGAGCTAAATCCACACCATCAGCAACAGATCGCAGTGATCCACTGCCCACGCAATCTAACACACGACCCGATGCTCTTAGCGGCGCTGCTCTTGCTCACAAGGCCAGTATGAGAGCTAAGCCATCAACAGAAAATGCAGGCGCTGTGCCAGTTACAACCATGACGCGCAATATGTTCACTTCTCATCCTCCAGTCAAACCAGAGGTGGATGAACGACAGAACAACGAGCAGCTACATGCCTCAGCAGTTGCGATGGCTCGCAAGATGTACATGCAGCAGCAAAAGATCATTGATGAGGCCAAGGAACATCATGGCCGAGATGCCGATGCGGCGCAGCCTAAGCCATACGTAAATCTCCAGGATGCCGCATACAAGCAAGCACAAGAACGACTGGCGAAACTCGAAGAAGAGCACCAGAAAAACCGAGATTACCAGGCGTACTATGGAAACGACTCTTCGCCAAAACGGCGGTTCACATTGACGTCCAAATTGCGTCGTCGATCTTCTAGTGACGGAGACATCGAAGACCGACAACAATCTGAGAAAATTAGGCAGCAGATGTCGCTCTTCTCCAACAAGCTCTCGGAAGTTGACCAAAAGAAACGCCAAGACGACCGCAATGCGCTGCTTGCGGCTGCACAGCGCAATGTCAAGGCTCGTCTGCAAGGCATGGACGAGAAGGTCTATCATGAAACTGGCCAGGTGAACCCGACACTTATGAGCGAGTGGGAGCTCAAGGCTCATCAGGTGGCCAACGCTAGCCACGACACCCGAAACGCGAACAAAGGTAAAATCGACATTGGAGGCGGCAGGTTCATGGATCCTCATGACGTTGATACCATTGCAGCCAAGAGAATGCAGCCTCTCTTGGATGATATCAACGAAAAAGCCGAGGTTGAGCGGGAGCGACTTGCTACGCTCAAGATGGAGGAGGAAGCAAGAAAAGCTGAGCAGGAAAAGCAAAAGGCGAGAGATCGCGAGATCAAAGAAATCACCAAGAAACTCAAGGGTACGTTAATACATGGGTACCTGGTTTAAAAGACATGAACTAACATAGTGTACAGATCAAGAGAAGCAGGAGTACAAGGCTAAAAAGGCCGAAGAAAAGGCAGCACGGGCCGAAGAAAAGCGAAATGCCAAAGAGGAGAAGCAAAGGTCTAGGGGCGATACTGATACTGCGGTTGCGGGTGAAGAGACCATTGATGATAACGAGAGTACTCGAAGTGAAGAGGTTGTCACTGCTCCCGCTCCTGTGACTGAATCGGCCGATCCCCGAGCTCCAACGGCGATCGACACAGAAACAGGCTACACGGAGAGGGGACGAAGAAAACCTAGCGATGCGGGAACATCACCAACCTCCAAGGTCAAGGGATGGATCAAGAATCGGTTCTCAAGGGGCAAGTCACTTGGTGAACATGATCAGGAAAGCCAAGGCGATAAGAGAGGAAGCTTCATTGGAGGTGCCGCTCTACGAGAATCGGACATGAACCAGAGCGCTACAAGTCTTGACAACCGGGCGACGAGCATGCGAGATGTTGCCCTCGCCGGGCGGAGCAAGAATACCGAGTCAAGCGACAGGGAACGGGATGTGCTGAGTGACTCACGAGGTGTTAGTCCTGTCAGCAGTCTCGAGGACGATGATGTTCAAGGTGCGGTCATCACTCCGCCGCCAGCGATTAAAGACCCTGCCGCCCGGGAGAGCCATAGTCCTTCGCGGGATTCTCGATTCAGGGAGATGATTGATACTTGAGTCAAGATTAGGTCAGTTTGAGTACGACATGACACGACACGATACGAGGGAAACGGTTCATGAAGATAATGGGTTGGATTGTGTTTGGCGCATGAAAAGATGGGTTTTGGGTATTAACAAAGCGTCATTGGGTATCATGAGTGGGATCAACGGCCGGAGCTGCAGGGATTGTTTCATTCGTCGGTTTCGTTCCTCTGTCTCAACCTATGACGCAGGGCCAAGAGTGATGTCACGATTATGAGTTGTATGGTGTGGTCGTTTAGTATTAGTGATTGAGTATAGTACAGTAATTGAACAATTGTATGCGACACAAGGGACTAAGAGAATCGACGGTTGAGCATAGTGTTGTTGATTGCGTTGATACAAATTGCAACTTGTCTGATTGAGTAAATTTTTAATAATATTATGCGAATATTCCATCTACAGTAACTATCTAATAGTCCATATCCATTTACAATTGTAAAGTAACTCTCGATCCTAACGCCATGCAAAGCAAAAGGGGAATCATCAGGGCATTATTCCATACAACATGAGATTTTGTATGTAAAAATAAGACACAAGCATTATAAGAAATGTTGCATACTATTTATTGTTGAACCTAAAGACGTGCTTTATAAATCTCTTGGAGGCACACCGGTCTGCGCCATCTCGACGTCACGTCGAAGGTCGACGTTGTTTTGCGACCCGTTGTTGGGACTAGCGGAATCAGAGAGGGCAGAGGGCATGTAGTAAGACTTTTGATACCTAGCGTCAGGGCTCTTTGTATGGACGGCAGGGTAGAGATCGATGACGAAGGAGACGGCGTAAAAGGTGAAGATGAGTGAGATGATCCATTCGAGGACGGCGGCGGCGTTGCGCTTATCGATGCGGCTGCAGGTGGCAAAGGCGATGATGAGGGCGAGCTCGACGATTATGAAGGTGAGTTTGACCCAGAAGGAGATGCGAAGAACGCGGTGTTCACGATAGTCTTTGTGTTGTTAGTGAGAGGTGCTTGTATAGAGGTTTGTGAGGGGACTCACTAATTCCAAGACGTTGATACTCCCAGCAGATGAAGACAGCAGAGATGAGATAACCGCCAATAAATAGTGCCAAAAAGGTATTGTGCAGCCGCTTATATGTGCCCGTCTCAAAGATTGACAAACAGATGAGACCAACTGTTCCAACAGTAGCAAAGATGATTGAAAGACCGCTAAGAACTTTCTCCATAAGAGTCGAGTTGGGCACAAGACGACCACGATGACGCAGCCATCGCTCAGAGAGAAACGCAGCGTCGAGAAAGACAGAAGTCAAAACGCAACCGACAATGAAGAGAGGCTGGAGACGATCGGCGCCAATGTTGGAAATGTAGGGGATGTCGGCGTGAATAGATTGGGTGGGATAACGACGACCGTCTTGGTTGACTTCCCATTCTAGGAAGAGGCCGAGGAGCATTCCAAGCCAGACGAGGCCTGAGATGACGGGGAACCACTGGTTATGTTAGTGAATTGCTATGAATGTTTGGATGAGATGGCGTACCCAATATGAAAAGATACCTCTCACAGCCATTGTGAAATGTTGTTGTGGAGGAGTAAAACTGGTGATGTTTGATATTGGTGTTTAGGTGCCCAATTAACAACAGGTCACAGCACCTGATTTGGACCTTGCCTTCAGGAACAAAAATATAAATGATAAATGATAACAACAACAGGCAAAAAAGAGAAAATATAGCAGCAGGTCACTGTGGTATTACACTTATGGGTCTGTAATACGTAACGTCAAGGGCAGGGTCTTGGTTCCTTTTTAATCCCAAGCTTTTCATGCCCCTTCTCTCGGCCGGGGCTAATTTTTTCTTAGTGTGACTGTAGAAGCATCATCCACGGCCGAAGATCTCGGCATCCTCGGGGACATGCACGGGTCTTAAGTCCGGTAGATACGGGGTAAGAAACGGCTGCGCCTTAAAGGTTAAATGAGTTTAAAAGGGAAAATCAGCCTTGAAAAATACAGCAAGGACAGACAAGTAATTAAAGGAGGCTGTGGTGATTATGCAATCACTTGGCGTTGACGCGGCAGACAGGGGGGTGACGCGGCATTGAAGAGAGAGAGAGGCTTCACTCAATCGGTATATGTAATTGAGGCGCTCGAGAAGAAAAAGGAACAAATGGAATAAAAGGGCCAAGAACAAGCTAAATTAGTTACGGTAGTTTACTGCAGTCTAATGGATTTGTTGATTTGTCAACGGAGAAATGGACTGTAAAAACAACCCGAAACGCCATGACATCATATCAATTATTACATCACTTTTCCATGTGGAGCATGAATCATGAGTTGAAAGAATTAAACTATTTCTTTACTCGAGTCAAGTATCCAATCACAATCAACTTGTAACATTCAACTTGACTACCTTACATATGAAAAATAACCCAGTCAATCTGGCTCAGAACAGTAACGAGCATTATACAGCCAATCGTAAACACTTATTAATGCCATGATGATAACCTTTATTTAGTAAGAATAATCCTCATGGTCATAATGCTTGTCGTCGTTCGAGTGCTTGCGGTCATGCTCGTGGTCATGCTCACGGTCATGCTCATGATCATGCTTGTGGCCGTGCTTGTGTCCATGCCTATGCTCATGCCCATGCTTGTGGCCATGATGGTGACCATGATGATGCTCATGTCCATGGCCGTGCTTATGACCGTGATCGTGTCCATGATGATGCTCATGATGGTGCTTGTGAACCTTGACCCTCTTGTTGTCCTCCTCTTCATCAGACTTGTCCTCTCGGCTGTTCTCATAAGAGCCCTTGTTCTTAAAGTCCTCGCCGGTGATCAAAGGCGTAAAGACAAACTTGCCAAAGGCCTGTTGGATGCTGCCCTTGGTGCTGCCGTCGTTGGAACCCTGCTTCTCCATCAATTCCTTAAGCCCATTCTTGCAATGAAGGCGTCGGCCCAGCTCATACACAACGCCCTAAAAGCCGGGTCAGTATAATTGCTTTCATCATGCCAAAAGTCAAACTCACGTAGTTGGCGACACGCAGACTGTTGATGGCCGTAAGAATAGGGCGGTCAATTTCACCCTCAACATACTTGCTCTTTTCCTTGAGGACCGTGAGAAGGCGAATAAGAGTTTGAGCGTACTGTCACGAATGTTAGCACAAAGACAAGCTTGGGCTAGAAAGGCACCTACCTCGTAGAAGCAGTCAACAACGTGAGTTTCCTGGCCGCAATCAAAGCACTTTCGAAGAGTAGTGCTGTCAATGTACAGGTCAAACAAGTCAAGCGCATGCTCAAGTGTATAAAGGCCGTCACGGACATACTGCGATTTATGTATTAGTCTTGTCATCAACCAGTCTCATACAAGTATATCAACTTACACTCCAGCACGCCTCGTCGTTGCCACAGTCGTTGGTCTGGACGAAATGAACCACCTTCTCGACCTTTTCCGTAAGGGCGTGGAACCTCTTGCAGACGGCCTGTTGGGTCAGGACGTGGCAGGGCTTGATAGGGTGCTCATGGTGATGGTGATGAATATGATCGTGAGGGTGAAGATGATCGTGCTTGTGCTTGTGAGTCTTGTGGTCGTGCTCAACCACTCCATGATCATGCTTCTGGGTATGTCCGTGACCGTGGTCTTCATTATGCCTGTGGCTGCTCTCAACGTCCTTGTTGTCGCTGCTTGGGAGAGCGAAACCAACGGCGGCAGGGATTGCGCAAAGCGCAGTAAAAGCGAGGGTAATTCTCATGGTGGAACTTTGAGAGAACAATAATACTGAACGCGGAGACTGTAATCAAAGTCAGAAGTAGACCCGACAGCTGGTTCGGGACAGCCTTTAAGTAGTCAATATTATTCTCCGGGCTGCTTAACCGCGTGTAAAATCACTCCTTGCAAATCAAAGAAGCGCACATACACGTCCAGTAAACAAAATCATATGCTTAGAGAATCATGGAGGCTAGACGTCGGGCCATTGACTAGTTCATCGGTCTTGGTCAAGGGGAAAGCTTGTCACATCGACCTTGATAGAGTTGAGGGGAAATAGCAAATGAATGTGCATTAAACTGAGCACGAGCTCATGGTTCTTAATTGAGAGCCACTAAGAGAACATTCATTGCGGCCCAACATGCAGCAACATTGAAACTTTAAGAATGATCCTCGACATGGCGCTCGTATCAACTTGTCGTTGAGAGGCCAATAGGCGGTTGAATTGTATAAAACACCGAAATTCTGTGATTTATATTGTCCAGCGGAATAGTTACCCAGGTTATAAGTCTCTGGTTTCCTCGACAATCGTGGCGAAGCGCAGCTTTACTCCAGCAACAGAGAGGTTGGGCATCTGATAGTTTATGAAAAGGCCGAATTGACATAGACTCATCATCGCCATTTTGCTGAGTGAGTTTTTTTTCAATGGGGAAGATGCAATGCCATATTCGGAGTAAGTCACGCCTTTGATGTGAAAGGCAGAAGCGACAGGAAGAGGAAGAAGAGAGAACCTATGGGTGAAGAACTGAGGATGGTGTAAGTTGAATGGTCAGAAGGTACGTACCGTGGATGTCGTCGGTTCGGCATGTCAAGCGCCGATGCTCCGACCTCTAACTTAATCGCTGATAACGATAAGCTTTGGTCTTAAGCTTCATTCAACTCCATTCAACATTCAACTACCCATACACAACATCAACCAAACACAGGCCCGTCTCTCGCGCAACAACGCGCAGCCGCTCCTTGAAGCATCTACAGATCCTACCAACCTCCACCGCCTCATTAGGGCCTCTGTTGTGCCTCAGCTGGCCATTCCAGCTCAACCATAAGAAACCATCTACAGTCTCTTTCAACATGGCCCTCTCACCAGTCGTAACCCACACGGTTGAGGCCTCTCAACCACAAAGTCTCGGGCGCGCAATCTCTTCGCCGCTCAAGAACGTCACATCGCAAACGTCATCCTCTAATGGAACACCCAAACCTCCCATCACCTCGGCGCCGGCGCCAACCAGCATACCCACGACACTTGATCTCGCCGAGCAGATGAACGATGAAGAGAAGCGGAAATACGTCAAGGGTACGACGCGCGCTTCCACTTGTAATTAAACAACTAACATCCTCAGGCAAGAAACTAGGTGAAGGTACCTACGCTGTCGTCTTCCTTGGCCACCTCCGCTCGAAACCTACCACGCTCGTCGCCATCAAAAAGATCAAGGTCCAGAAAGAGTACGACGAGGGCATGGCCCCCGACGCCGTCCGCGAACTGAAGCACCTCCAGGAGCTCTCCCACCCAAACATCATCTCCCTCCTCTCCGTTTTCTCCTCAAAGGATCAGAACCTCAACCTCGTCCTCGAGTACCTGCCCCGCGGCGACCTCGAGATGCTTATCCGCGATACCGACAATGTGCGCTATGGTGCAGCAGATATCAAGACCTGGATGGGCATGCTCACCCGCGCCGTATGGTTCTGCCATGAGAACTTTGTCCTCCACCGTGATATCAAGCCAAACAACTTGCTTATTGCCGACGACGGCGAGGTCAAGCTTGCCGATTTTGGTCTCGCCCGCAGCTTCGCAGACCCTCACCAGCTCATGTCCTCGCGCGTCATCACCCGCTGGTACCGACCCCCTGAGCTGCTCTTTGACGCAAAGCACTACAGCGGCGCCGTAGACGTCTGGTCAGTCGGCACCGTCTTCGCAGAGCTTGTTATGCGCGCGCCTTACCTCCCCGGCAATACAGATCTCGACCAGGTCCGTCTCGTCTGTGAGCTCGTCGGCACTCCAACTGAGGATAACTGGCCCGGCGTCACCAAGCTATCCGGCTACGCCGTTCCAGGCCAACACCCAGTCCGCGGCAAGGACTGGTACGAGATGCGCTTTGGTACCGTGGGCTCTGACGGCGTCGACCTCCTCATGAAGACCCTGATCCTCGATCCCAAGAAGCGCATCACCGCGCGCGGTATGCTCGAACATCCCTGGTGGCACTCTGAGCCCAAACCCACGCGCAAGCAGGATCTGCCCAGAAAGGGCGGCGCGGGAGCCGACGACAAGATGGGCGCTGATCTCAAACGACGGCCAGGCGTTATCGACGATGACAGGGGGTCCAAGGTTGCTCGCAAGCTTG
Organism: Fusarium buharicum; assembly: GCA_014822075.1. NCBI lineage: Eukaryota > Fungi > Ascomycota > Sordariomycetes > Hypocreales > Nectriaceae > Fusarium > Fusarium buharicum. Next base: position 10,900 of record JAATHB010000506.1, on the reverse strand, counting down.
ACTTTGGCGGCATGAAATAGAGGCGCATGGATAGATTAGGCGTAAAGATAATGGGTCGTGATGAACATATGGCATGCAATTTGCTGGGCATTTTCTTTTGGCGTTTGGGTCTGTACAAGGTTAGGAAAGGGAATGCGCGACCTTGATAAAAGGAAAAGGACCACAAGACTCGATTCAATATAGGTTGTTAATAGATACGCGAATCAATTCATCATCATGTAATTCCTATATGACTCAACCAAACGCTCGCTTTCAGCATATCATCATCATAATATCGACATGTTCTCTTCGTAAATATATCCAAACAAGTAGTATCTACTTTCTAATCCTCACATGAGCACGCACTCGAGTCCATACATGGCCCTCTCCACGTTCTTCCTAACCTGATACCAATCCGCTCTCCTCTGCGCATACTCGTACACTTCTTCGGCGCGAAACACTCCGCCAAAGCGATCACCATCGGCAATTACAGTGGCCATCTCGCGAGCGTGCCGGGGTTCGATAAGGAATATCTGGCTCAGTTCGCGGAGGGCGGCAAAGTAGGCCAAGAGGTCTGCGTTCTTCAGCGTGCGGATGTATTCGTAGTAAATGTTCATATCGGCGATGAGGGTGATGGCGCCGTCGGTGCTGATGCGCTGTCGCTTGAGGTGCTTGCAGATGGCTGTGAAGAGACGCAGGCCGACCTCGCCGTTGAACACGTCTAGCATAGACTTGTCAGTCGTGCCCACGAGCATTGTCGTATGTGCCGATACGAGCTCGACGATGCGCCGAGCCGTGGCCGTGGGGCCAATATCTGGTTCTGCTGCTGGCATAGCAGGTTTCTCGACGGTGCTAGAGCTGCCGCCAAAGGCCGACCCAAAGGCAGAGGAGGAAGATGCAGCTGAAGGATCTACTGGGTTGTAGTCTGTGGGCAATTGAGTCGTAGCCTGGACATACTCAACCTCATCCATCAAGACATCAATACCCTTGTTCAGACCAGCTGCAACACTCTCGTCGAGCATTTGCTCAAACTTCTTCTTGGCCAGACCTGCTGGATCCAAAAAGTCGTTTCGGTCTGCAATCTTGGGAGTTGCAAGCTGCTGCTCATAAAAGACGTCTATCATCTGCGAGATGAGATCTCCCACATTGACGAGCTCAATAAAGGTCACGAGCGGCGCCACGCCCGCCTTGTTATGGTCGCTGACCTCTCGTGGATTATAGTGCGAGAGGTGATCAACAGCCATGTCGAAACCCGTCTTGACGTGTTTTTGTCCTAGAATCCGCAGCAGCAGCACGAATATGCTCGCACACTGCTCTCGTGCCTCCCCTCCAGCTTGTCCGCCGAGGCGGATAAAGACAGCAGCACGTCCCAGACTGGTTTTGGCGGCGTGCACCAGGTTAAGAGCCACCTCGATACTAAACAGTGACTTGATGCCCTCCAGCTTCGACGCCATGATGGCCGCCTTGGCTGCAAGCTCGTCTGTGGGTGCTTGGGCAGGCAATGGACTTCTTTGGCCATCGAGCCCTATACTAGGCGTCTCTGGCCGAGAAGTCTGGGGGGTAAGTGTTGCAGAGCCATTCAGATCTTGAGAAGCTGATAACCTTGATTTGGCTGACGTCTGCTTATTTGTCGCAAAGGGTGAACCCATAGGAAAGCTTGGTAACACAGTAACAGGCATCATAACAACCTTCTTGAAAGAGCTTAGAAAGTCCTTCTTGTCTGCCGAGCGGTTAATGTTTGACATATAGAACGACTCTATAGTCGAGTCTTGCTCGGATAGCTTTTTCTCCCAGCTTGCAACCTCCGTCTCGGCGTGATTTGTGAAGAAATCCAACTCAGCTTGGAGGTACAGGTCAAGATGCGGCTCAAACACTCGCAGCGAGAGCTCCTTTGCCGCCTCCTTGACATCTCGCGTGGATCCTTTCGGGGGGGTGAGGGACTGAAAAAAGAGCATCGCCTGCTCAAATATACCGGATACAGCTTTTAGGTACGCGCCTATGCTGCGTTCATGGGCTTCATCGAATAAGGGTGTCGCATACTCCATGATAATATCCTCCCTGACCTTTTCTACAAAGGTCCAGAAAACTTGAGCAGGCTCGGGGAAGATGCGCTCCATAACCGAAGCTTGCTCGTTGACCTTGGCAAGGAGCATCTCGAAGAAAAGCCGTGAAGGTTCGAGTACGATTTCGTCTTCCTCGGAAGCTTGGTTGAGACAATCCATAGAGTTCACCACCAACAACTCGCTGTCGTTGAATATGGGGTGTTTGTGGATGAAGAGATCTACACCCCCTGCTGCACCATTGAGGGTATGAAGGACGTGTGCATAGCGATGCATTCGACCATCGACGTCCCAGAACTCGTAGCCTTGCTCAAACTCTCGTAAAACGGCGCTTTCGAATAAGCCCATCATAGATAGAAGTTTCTCCTCTCGGTCGTGACATCCAGGCGCCCAATCGCTATTCGCGAACCTCTTTATGTTGGAAAGCATCTGCGCCTGTTTCTCTGGATCGCGAAAGGCCTGGAAGATGATGGGTTCCGTATGCGATTTTGCCCGAACAAGGTCGTAATAGAAAGGCGCAAGGGCGCCGTAAATCTTGCCGTACTCATGCCTCGCGCCGCCTCGAATACTTCGTACTTTCTTAAAGACATCCAGATATGCCGCTGGATCCTCAGCGGGGTTTGTTGATGTCCCCACCGCCATTGTCTCGAAGCCATCACGAATATCCGCCACAGCACGGTGTTTTGCCTCTTCTAGTGATGCATCGAATAGTGTTGTTCCTGCAGACTGTGCAGGGGCTGCAGAACCCTTGGACTGTCTAGCGGCGGCATTTGCAGACTCGCGCCTCCGTCGCACTGCCTCTTCGAATCGTCGTCGAGCCTCAAGCTCATCCCAACAGTCCATACTCTTTAATCGAGAAACCCATCGCGTGTCTTCGTAGACCATGTCTCGCATGCGGTGTGATGCGCGGGCAAAGCGCAGTTGGTCGGCGACGGGGAGATAATCGAGAATCGTCACCAGGATCTCTGAAGTTATGTTAGTCACAGACATCCACCTCGACTTAGTGACAATGTTGAGTGCATACCCGCTGGAAGACTAGACCGTGTATCCAGCATCTCAGTCGCCTTGAGAGTGCTGAGGATGCTGCCACGGTTGGCAGCACCCGTTTTGGATCTATACATGGCAAAGTGGTGTGTCTATCGTGGTTTTGGCTGTTGGTGTGTTTCTTCCTCTCCCTAATACCGCTCTAGTGGCGAGATTGGCCCGTCGTAATCGTCGTTGATCGTCTCTATTGTCTGCGATTCCATAGGGCTGTCGTCAAGCCATTCATATAGGTAGCCTCGTTTCGTCTCGTCTAGCATGTGGCGGCCGGACTCTCCATGTATAGCGACAGCCGCATTGAACGATGATTCGAGCTCGAGAGCTGTGTATTAGTGTGCACGTATTGACGTTTCGTCGCTCTGAGTGAATGTGATTTATAGAGGAAAAGCGTGACAGTGAGTTGTAAGGATATTTATTAGGTTGGGTAATGCTACGTCTGAACAGTAACTACAGGTCGGTCGGTGCTTCTAGCTCCGACAGGGGAAGTTGTAATGCCCCGCATCAGCAACTTACTCCACGAAGACACATGAGGCTACCCTAGACCATTCAATTTTCTGATTTTGGCAATTCGTTATTTAAATGAAGATATACCTTATGGCAACCAATGATCAAGTATAACGCTATTACATATAAATGCCCAATCTAAGATGGTATGATTTTATCACGCATGTTGTTGAAATAAATGATTTGAATGTTGCAATTTCCTGTCTGTTTGCCTACCACCCAATGCATCCTCAAGATTGGTCTATATAAGTTTTCCCTCAAACCTGTAAAGCTCCCAAACGCCTTGAAAAAGAATGCCACAGTCAATGCTTACTCCAGCTGGCAAAGACAAGCAAAATATCCTACCCGAAGAACCAAAGTCCGTAAGGATATCCCTACCAACTCCAATCGCATGCCAAAACCATCCACCCTCAATATAAACCCCTGATCGTTATTCAGTCAAGAAAGGTAAAGAGATGTGTATGCAACACATTCATAGCCCGAGTAGCATCTCGTGCGCTTATAACACAAGAGATGTTGATCTCGCTAGCACCTTGTGAGATCATCTCAAGGTTTACATTGTGTTCACCAAGAGTAGAAAACATGCGGCCTGCAATGCCCACCATGTTCTTCATCTCAGCACCCACCAAGCTCAGAATAGCCATGTCGCTGAGCACGCTCACATCGCCGCACTCAGCGAGCTTCTCGGTGGCCTTTAGAAAAGACTCAACGTGCTGGCTGCTTGAGTGGATAGCCATGGAGACGTGCACCTCAGAGGTGGAGATTAGGTCGACAGAGATGGAGTAGGTGTCGAGGATGGAAAAGACACGTGCGAAAAAACCGTGCGAAATCGATCTCTTATTCGAATGCACGTTAATTACGCTGATGTGGTCTTTGATAGTGACAGCGGTAGGCCGTTTCGGTTTCTTGTGGTCAGCCTCAAGCTTGGGAGAGCCATGAGAGAGCTGATGGCTGGCTGAAAGGACGGGGTCAGGAACAACGATTGTACCGTTTCCACGCGGGTTCTTGACATTCTTGATACGGATAGGGATCGGTGGGTCAGCGCGGATGACCTGGTCCATGGTGAGGTGGTGGATAACCTCTGAGCCGTAAAATGTCAACTCAGCAGCCTCAGAGGGCGTGATGGACGACAAGAGTCGAGCCGTAGGCACCTTGGAGGGATCTGCCGAGAAGATGCCGTCAACCTCCTTCCAGACCTGCAACTCCTCAGCCTTGACGCCCACGGCGCAGAGGGCGGCGCACAAGTCAGTGTAGCCACGACCGATATCACCGTCGATGAGACTGCCAGGGACGTTGCCAAAGAATCCCGTGACAACGGGTACGCGGCTCTCACACGCAGCGATCTTGCGTGCGAAAGCTTCGGAGGCGGTGCGATAAAACTTGTCGTCGAGTCTGTCTGCGGCGTCATAATGGAATGAGTCGCAAAGGTCAACGTACTCAGATTCGACACCCTGGGCGTGTTAGCATATTTTTCGCACCGGTATCAGTGAACCTGATTTTAATCAACCAAGATGTGTCCTCATAAGTCCAGAGACAAGGCTTGAATCTCGGATAGCGCAAAGGTAGAAAAGGAAAGTTGAGTTCAGGCTGAAACATGATAACGGGGGCGGCACAAGGGGTCTGATCACAAGTACTCACCATATCCTGCAGAAGCGCCGCCATGAATCGACAGCTTAGCTTCTCGCCGAAGCTAATAACACGGTCCTTTGATCTTGAGTTGATCTCAAGGTTGAATCGCTTAGCAGCCACAATATACTCAACCAGCTCCTGACACTCGTCCTTGATGGTCTGCATGAGCGTGTGGCGTAGAGACTCATCCTTGATGAAAGCCTCAGCAGCGAATACATGGTCATTGCAGATATCGAGCATCAGCCCGCGGGCTTGCTCAACCAGCTCATTTTGTTGCTCCTCATCGACGCACATGGCGGCGCCAACACCTCTGAGCTTGCCATAGACACCGAGTAACCTATTGCCAGAGTTAGAAACCCAATCAGGTCAATTGCCGCTATACAGCAACTCCGAGTTAGCAACCAAAAACTTACCGACTGGTAGTACCCTCTGCCTTCTTCCCCGTACTCCTAGCGGAGCAGACGACGATGACTCGGTTCTGAGACAGTGTGGCTCTATTGGCGGGGTTAGACTCGACAATTCCAAACCATATTCCTAATCTTTCATTGCTTTTCTCTTCTTTTTCCTTCTGTTTGCTTTTTGGATCGTGATGGCTTACCTAACAATATCCTTTGCAATCTAATCATTCAAAGTCAGCATAACCGAACAACAAAAAAGACAACGGAAATATGCCTCTTCCGAGGATTCACGGGAAACAAACCTTGTCTGGGAACTTGCCCACGCTGGTACCGCCAAATTTCTGAACGACCCAGCCAAGGGACGGAGAATTGCTGTGCGAATGACTACCCATTTTTGCTCTCTGATATTCAAGAATCCTCTCTTCGGTCTTCGAGACTGATGCAAAAAAGATTTGTTGTCAGTGAATGGTGGAGTTCTTTTTTTTGGCGCTGAGTAACGAACGAGGGATAAAAAAAATTAAAAAGACGAGGCACTAGCTGAGGTGAGGTGTTGTACCGCAAAGTACCCACGGACAACCGCCGAGTCACCTCCGGATTCTCACGTACCAGTAGTGAACAACAACACACTCAAGACGGACGATATGAGAATATGGTGTTGTATAGAATCAAGTTGCAATTCTAGAAACTTGGTGAGTTTGATAGAGTTTTTGAATGGCCCGTATTTGCTGGTCTTATGTCACATGCAATTGACTTTCAGCCAAACACTTTAAACCCAGAGGCTTAAGGTAAAAATAGATATTCAAGCCTGCAGATGTGTCGTAAGTATATGTTGTTTTCGTTCCGGAAATAGATTCCTAACTGGAGGAAAACCAGTGATTGGATGGACTAACTGCGTTCACTTCCAGGGACAGAGAAAATTCGCAACCTTGAAGGTGAATATATACTTTCCGCATATGTAGGTACGGTTTTGTCGAAGATTGCCGGTCTGAAAGTCTATGAGCAAGAATTGGGAGGCAAAATCAAGGTAATAGAGCAAGGGAGCTAAAGGAACTTATATGCAGACTGAGACGATAATTCTTAGATACATCATACCACGCATTCAGTCATAGCAAGACCGAGTTAATTGCCGAATATCAGCTCTCGCAAGGGTCCGTCTATGTCTGTATCTCTGTATGACTCTATGTACTTCCGTCTTCGGCTGTCAAGACCAGCCAAGTATCCATTCTTACACCCCTCTAGGCGGGCTTGTTTATTATTTCTCTCCACTACGGTACCCAGGGGCTGTTTTCTCTAGCAGACAAAAATGATGTGACAGATTCGCTAAGAGAGACTGAATTCTACTCTCAAAATTACTATAGTTTGTGCAAGTAAGTTCTGTTCTTTGTCGGCGATACTAACTATTTGTCCGCTACCTTTTTGTCAAGGTGTTCCCCTGCTAGCGCCGACGCCCCCGACCCGAAATAGAGAAGTCACTTAGACGAAAACAACAACAACAATCAACAAAGAACGAGTTCAACTCCTAGGGGTCAAATTTGAGAGTAGATAAATACTCTCGACACCAATCGACTCGTGGATCGAGATCTTGAAGTAGCATTACATATCAAAATTTCGGCCAATGAAAGCTAAAAACGGAGGGTAAATGATCTGAAGACGCCGTTGATAACTATGCGTCTCCCCTTAATGCACCTCTCTCTTGATATTCGTACGGGTCTTCTCAAGATAACCTTCGACATCAAAGCAAAGAGATAAAAGTATAAGGTAATCAAGGTAGCTATATATTCTTCGTACAATTTCCCGTACGGTGCACCTCTTAGTCCAACAAATCTAGCTAGGTAAGCTACTACCAAGGTATCAAATATCAACGGCCACTTATATGTACGCCCTCACCACCCTTCCAAACGACGAACTCCTGTTCGAAAACCCAAGATATCGTGCGCATATACAGCAAAACACAAAAACCTTCGCCAACACCCTTTTCTATACTTTCTCACGCCTCCCAACCTCCCATCCCAGACGTGACACACTTAGCTGGCAATCATGATTTCGTTCAATCGTCCTATTACGCTTTGATTAAGCTTATACCCTCGAACTCTTGAGCACTGTGTAGTAAGTCACAGATGGGTATATATGAATGCCCTACCCCCGACCCCTGAACGCCGCTCCCCATATAAGCTTGCCTTGTGCTGAACCTTTTGCGTCCTGCTTTCATCATGAAGGGACGCCAAGTTCTTGCCCCGTCGACACATGGTCTTGACTGTCTGTGGCAGTATACTTAAAGTCGTCCATGGGATACTCCTCCTCGGGCGTCCTCATCCCCATCCCAATTCCGCTATCATCATGCACATCGCCTCCGCTCATGCCTATATTCTGGTTCATCTTGTTGGAGGGAGGAAACGGCGCTCGCTCTCCTTGATTTTGCGACATATTATCCATGTTGAGCTCATCACTACCACTGCTGTACCGAGAACCATGACGGCTTGTATCCCGTGCTGTCTGGGGCGGGATCGAAGTCGTGACGCCCGTTGTATGGCTGCTTTTTTGTTTCATGAACCCTCCTTGCTCTGCCAGAAAGCATGTCATCTCATCCACCCAAGTCTTTGTCACCCACCACGAGCCGAAGCTCTTACCTTGGGCCAGGGTGATATCTCGCATCACTGCTGTTCCGACACGCTCAACACACCACACAATATCCGAATGCGATGCGTAGGGAAACTTGACAGGGAGGTTTCTAAGAAAGGCAACCCATCGATCCAGCACGTTCTGCCCAGATGCACTTGAGCTACCGTCAGCCTCTAGTGAGCGACCGTTGCGCGTCAAGACGTCTCCGTATATGGTAAGGCATTCCACCTCCCACGGCACCTTGACTGGATCAAGGAGATCTCGCATTTCGTTGAGCAGCACATTTACCAAATCGTCCATACCCCGAGTAGGTACGCACTCGGCAATCTTTCGTGCTCGAACCATGGTGATCCAGTCGATATACATCTGGTCGCGATTGGCAGGATTGGCCAGCATATTGGCTGCAGCGTGAGCCGTCAAATTGACCCTCAACGCACGGTCCAGAAGGCCAGCAAATAGGGCGGCTGGCGCCTCCTTTGCACGGATAACATGTTGAGGCTGGCCTTGGAAGGACTCGCGAATATGGGGGACCAGCTTTCCCGAGATGCTCCTAAGGGTATCTAACACAGGTCTGGGAACGACTTGGAGAGTGAGTCCAGCAACAATCTTCATCATCCGTTGATAAAGGACGAAATCGCATTCCTCAATCCAAGGAGCCAAGGCAGGATTTCCAAGCAATTTTTGTACAGGCATGGTCAATGTTCCCTGGAAGGATGTGTACAGGTGAAAGAAGGTCTTCTCCTTACAGTACCGAATACACTCGACTAACGACGTACAATGAGAGCGGTACAATGCTGATAAAGACTTGGCAGCGTCTGGATCGGTGCCTTGGGGGAGGTATAATTCGATATAAGGAAGAGGTAGAGGGTCCGAGGGTGCAACATCGGCTTCGCCCTGGGGTGGAAAAGCAAGGTCGAGTTGAGTCTTGGTAGTGGTGGAGTTTATATGGTCGATATTCGCAACTTCGGGCTGGTTGTATATGCTGTGAGATCGCATGCCAGATTGGCGTGGTGCTGGGGCGGCCTTGACTTCGGTGCCAAGGTGAGGCGAAGGCAAAGCACCTTGGCTTAGGCTAAAACTTGATCGAGTAGGGACAGTGCTGACCCATGGTTAGGAGGCTTACGCGATAGAAAGAAAGGGACAACATACTTGAAGCTTTGGGTAAAGCTCGAGGCTTCCGGCAGAGGTCGTGTAGGCTGCACCGAGGGCTCACGAACTTCAGGTTGGTCTTCCACAAGCGTGAAGTTAACGTAGTGGTATTTGGATTCTCCTCTGACACCGAGTCGCCGTGTTTTGAGACCAGGAAACAAGACGCGAACAAGTTTGCCAAAACTGGCAGGATTGAGGACAGTTATTCTCTCGGTTGCACATCTCGACGCATAGTTGGCATAAACCCTTCCGCGCGGGACCGAGCCTTTGCCTTTAGAACAAACTGAATTGATCCTAGAGAGGTCAGCATACACCACCACCAACAACAAAAACACGATATCGATGGCATACCAAAGCATGGCAAATACTTGACGAGTCCGCTCCGAGTTGGGCCCTCGCTCATTGCCGTGAAGCTCACCAGCTACGGTTTGGAGACTACGGTTTCTGTTGGCGTTAAACAATTGCCTCATTTCCAGCTCATTGTTTGCACTCGACCGATTTGACGCAGGCTTAGGGGCTCCAACCATAACCACCAAGGAATCGGCTTCGTCATTTTCATCGCGCTCCATCATTTGGCTGTCGCCTTCGGTGAAGCTGGCATTGTTGGAGTACTGCTCAGCGGGCAATGGATGTCGTTGCATGGGATGCTTCTGTTGATACTGCATGGGATGACCCATTGGAGCACTCATGGAGGTATCCATTGGAAAATCCTGTCCATTTTGCATTTGTGTCGCGGCGGCTTGTAGCATCAACTCCTCGGTGGACATATGGGGAGCGCCCATATCCTTGACATGGCCGTGGCCATGGCCATGACTATGGCTATGGCTATGGCTATGGCTATGACTATGGCTATGACTATGGCTATGGGGGTGGACATGGGCATGCTCGTTGGGGATCCATGGCCCACTGTACATGTCCGAGGCGTCAGCAAACCCGGATTGATCGAGAGCGGCAGGCTGAGCCGTGACGCTATTAATGGACGATGTCGAAGCTCTCGAAAGTGGACGACGTGTTGACTTGACGGCGGAGGTACGCGAAGATGGGATGTCAGCTGATCAGAGAGGTCAACAAGTGTTCCGTGACAAGGTTCGAATTCAAGGTTTCGAAAAGAGGAGGCTATGGTGTTTTGTTGGAGGACGTCCAAGAGAGTTTGTTTATGCCCGAGGAGAGAGAAAACAAAACGAGGGAGAGACTGAACTCACTCTGACTCTGGTCCATAGCTGAGACGGATGTGTTGATTTAGGCAAGGTAGGAAGACTCGAAAGGAATTTGCGGACTGCCGAAGACAATAAACATTGGCTGGGGGGCTTCGGATGCGCCGACGCAATAACAATGCAGCTCGACGAAGATCAACAACGTGGGCAGGCTCTAGAAAGAGTATAAAGAACAGCAACGGACAGCAAGAAAGGAAACAGATTCAATGATACCGCGCAATAAGCTACGCGGTTAACCTTTGGCGCGCCGCTGAAGGTGACAATTGTCGATTCTTGACTTGTTGTTTGTGCTTGTTTTGACGTTGCG